>CM076579.1:1635860288-1636092063 GCA_034641835.2 Pinus albicaulis | reverse complement strand
ACCACCGCAGTCGAAAACTTGTATACATATTATAACTTTATAATAAATACTATATTATAAATATAATATAATAAATATATTATAAAATATTCAAAATATTGAAATAAAAACAAATAAAAAATTATTACATCATCCCATAAACGTTTTCCATTTTTCATACCTCTCGGGCTTAATCAGCCACATGATGATGTGGAAGGAGCCTAAAAGTGAGTGGGAGACTTGAATGAGCCATAACATTAGTAATTAGAGGGCTTTATACTTTATACTTATATTATGATATGAGTGGAGAGAGACTCATCCACGACACCTTCTCCTTCATAAACGTCACATTTCATTTAAAACAAACCTCTCTCCCTTTTTTTAATATATATTTACTATGCTGGTTTTAATGTTTATTACTTTATTTTTTATATTTCTATTTTATATATATATATATATATATATATATATTGTGTTTTTCGAGCGAGTTACTCGTTTTGGAACTTAGATTTTGATTGGAAATATTTTGAGATCTATTAAATAAAATGAGGAAAATTAGAGCTCATTGAAAAGTTAATTTCGTGGATCAAGACTTCGAAGGGGTTGCATGACTAGATTCAGTCATTAACATAACAACAAATTAGTAGAAGTTGAAGCTACAAATTTGGAAAAAAAATCAAATTTTTGAGTTTGATTTAGGAATTTCATTTACCCAAAATATATTTTTGTTGCAAATTCATTTCAGATTATTGGTTTTTCCAAAAAAATCTCCACATAGAGTAATGGAAAGCATGAATGCATTATTATTTTATTATTAATTTCAATTTTAAATTGGGAATTTGTTGTGACAGTTTTGCATTTCCATGGTTTTTAGTGATATTTTTGATGAGATTCTTGCAGAGTTGTTGCAAGGAGATGAAGGCAATAATTTGGAGCAATGAGATTGCACCAGCAGAGAGAAAAATAATTTTTTCTACTCCAAAATAAGAGATCAAATCTGTTTTTTAACAACTTCCTTTTTGCAAGATTTTCTATAATTATAAATAAATATTTTGAGAAGGAGAAAGGGTTCCTCTTTTCTACAAGAAAGAGACTCTTAGCACTTTTACGGGCAGAATTTATGTTGTAGATTAAAAAAAAAAAATACTCAGATCTGAGCATTGGGGGTTTCTCTTTCAAGATCTAATCTATGTTCGAGAACGAGATCTAGCATTTTTGCAACTCATTTCTTTACAAGTAGAGTTGATGGGCATTTTTGCAACTCTTTTCTTTACTAGTAGAGGTGATGGTTTCCAGAGGATTGTTGGATATTCATTGTAAATTAGAGGAGATACAATGTTATTGGTTTTATTTTCAAATACTTTTAATTGTTAATAAAATAATATTCTTTTAATGGTAGACTTGTGCCAATTATTCCATGTTTTCCACTTCTGTTAAATATGTGAATGGTTGTTTATTTGATCAACTATCTGAGCTTGTAATTACATTGAGTTTTTATTGATTTCTCAATTTGGTCATGCATTTAATCAAATTTCTAAGTAACTATTTACTCAAAAAATTATGATTATAAACAATTTAATTGTCATTAAAATTATGTGAACTTTTTCCAAATTTTAATGGTTCATCTTTCATTATTTTAAATCTCCAAACAAAACATGTCTTGCACTTAAAATATTAGTTGCTATAACAACTTCAACAACCTAATATTCATCTGATAAAAAAAAAAAAAAATTAAACCAAAATTATTGTTGAATCTTTGCACTTGGTATTTAGGAGCTATCTCTTATGTACCGAGTTAGATTAATTTCTATTATTTTTCTGCATTAGCGAGTAGGCTTGCATTTAGATTTAGATATAGATTTAACTTTCATTATAGCAAACTCTCCTTACGCAGTAACAATTGCATTGGTGGATTAGTTGAGCCCTTATCTTATCTTAAGGAATGATTTCTTGCAAGCATGCAACAAGATGGTAACTGTGATTTACTCTTTTGTTGATAAGTATGTAAAAAATCACAAGTCAACAAGAAGAGTGAGGGGCTGACTAGACCCATTAGAACTAGTCAGAATCACCATCCCAAGTGGCTAAGGGATTACTTGGGACCCTGACCAGGTCATCTCCCGATTGTTGATTTTGATAATTTTTGGCAATCAACGAAGTATAATATCAATAATTACGTTAAAAACTATGCACAAAAAATTTGACTAACCTTCATATAAGAGAGAGCGTTATTCTTCATGGAGACCTGTGAATGATTCTTAGAAGTCACCCATCATAAAACTGACAAATACATTAACCATCCTAATTCTTATCACACAAAAGGTGATCACCTAGCCATAATTAATTAGGTGGATCAAAATATGACATGCAATATAGGCTTTTACACATTAAAACCAACTCTCACCTAGGGAAATAGCCTAAGCAACCACTTTTCCTATGTTATTTCCATTAAATAATTCACCTAGCATGAGAATAATCTATAAGTTCATTAATTTTATGTTATCCTCACAATTTTACCCATTATAGGGAAAGTAATTCAAAATATTTTCACTCGTATTTTCTATTTCGATAGGAATAATTTAACAGATCATTTATTTATTGATTATTCCTTAATCCTTTAACAATTCTCATAGAAATAATCTATTAAATATATATATATATATATATATAAAGAGAGAAATAGAGAGAGAGAGGAATCGACAACTGGGTGAGTATCGTACTCGTACAATTTTGAATTTCAACCATTACCACTATAACTTTTAGGTGAATCATGTCACCCCCATCACATGGCCCATGGGTATATTTGCAAGATTTGAAATTGTAACTGTGGGACATGTTATCCCTACATGTCGCACACTTGAACTAATGAGGGAGTGCAATTATAATCCATAAATGTTACAAGAGACCAAGGGGACTGAAGGATGAGTGCAGACTTATAACCAACCAAGAACCTACAACCAGCCAGGTAGAGGCCAACGAATGCAATGAAGAGGAGCAAGCTTCCAAGGTAGAGGATGGGGAGCATTTGGAAGAGGAAGGGGTATGTTAATTTGCTATAATTGCACACATCTAGGAATTATTGCACGGGGATTCCCTAATTTTTTGCACAACTTGAACGTATTGCAAGAAGTTGGATCATCCTACTCAGTAGTTTCCTTAGTTTATTGTGTTGGTAGGAGAAGCGGAGTATAAACATATATATGATAGTTATTGAAGTGCATAGGTACCATGCATAAGTAGGAGTAGTTAAATAAGGAGGAACAAGGACATGAACACACACAGTTCGATAAGGAATTTAACCTCATCAGTGTGTTAGAAATTCTGCAGAATCACCCCTAAATTTTGATCTAGTAAAATAAAAGGTCACATACATGGAAGAAAAAAGGGAGTTGATTGCAATAAAATGAAGCTCGCCAAGATTGAACACACATAAGGACTATCTATATACGATATGCCCACAGTATATGACAAATATGTACCTAGAGAAATTGTTGAAGAGGCAAGTATTATTCATAATTTTATGAAAAGATGTTTGGAGTTAATGAAGGATGAATTAGCCTTAAATAGACAATGCAAAATGATTGATCGATTCATGCAAGAATGTGAAGTACCTACCTCCAACACCCCACGATCCATAGTTAAGAAAGTTGTGTGAATAAGAACATACATAGAATTTAGATTGAGTGCCTAAATAGGGGCTATGACATGTATAATATCATTATGGATTTAGGCTTACATGTGAATATCCTTCATCAAAAGGAAAGGGATATGATGGGGAGAACGACGTTTACTTGGTCACCCATCAATCTAAGATTAAAAAATCAATTCAATATTTTTCCCATTTGTACAGTCACATGTATAAAAGTCTACATTGACAGGGTCGAAAGCACTATGAATTCTGAGGTGATAGAGATTGTAGATGATACAAATCCATATTATTGTTTATTGGGAATCGATTGGGCTTTTGATAGCCACGTCAGTATCAACCTAAAAGAGTAGTAGTTATTTTAGAATCAATATAATTGAGGTTTATTGCACCATTAGATCCAAAGGAAGGAGATCATTATGTAGAGCATAAAAGAGAGGAGTTCAACACATAATATCCTTAAAATATTTACAATGTGACTTTGTGGAGGGAAATTTTTTTCAATCCAACTACTAATGGTGTGTTGATTTGGCATAGTATTAACACTTTGTCCTGAAATTTTGAGGAAGTGCTTGAGAAATAACGATGGAGGTTAAAAGGAGTATCTGTTAGGACCCTATAATACTAGGGTATTCCCCTTACTGTTATTCTTAGTGTAGCCATGATCCAGATATTTTTACTTCAAAGATGCATACAGAATTTCATATAAAAGAGCATGTAAACATGAAATCATATCACATGAAAGGAGCATAAATAAAATGCAACCATGAGAATAAAAGACACAACATATTGGTAACGAAGTTCACCTACTGTGGGTTACATCTCCAGACTCTAATCAAAGTGGGGAGGTCTCTTTCATTAATCTCCGACAAAATCAAATTAGAAGCATGTACAAAAGGCACCTTATACCTCCACTTCTAGGGATGGCCATAAAATTTACACCTCTGCTGAAGAAATGGACTGCATCGTTGAATTCCTGGTGTGAAATCGTGTTCAAATGACTATAAACTCGATTTCTTTCTAGCTCGACAAAAATTTGGACCCTCGGGAATCCCAAATATTCCCCAAATATTCCTTCTTGTTGTTTGAATGGAATTTTGTTTCTCATATGAAAATTCTAACTTCCCCACGGCGCTCCTTGCGAAAAACTGAGTAAAATGAGTATAGACTCATCCTAATTCTGAAACTATGAAAATTTGGCCTTTAGGGAATCTCCAAGATTCCTTAAGATTATATAAATAGTATGTGTTGTCAGTTGACTGAAATTCCGTTGCTCCGATTATGAAACTAATTATACCATCACATTTCTTGCGAAAAACTGAGAGGGATGAGTATAAACTCGGCATAATTCGGTCATTATGAAAATTTGGCCTCAAGGGAATCTTTTAGATTCCTCATGATTCTCAAAAGATCCCTCCCTACAAGTTGATTGAATATATATTCCTCAGATGAGGAAACAAATCTCTCCATCTCACTCCTTGCGAAATTATGAGAAAAATTAAACTTGATATACTTATGCCTTTGTCAAAAGTCAGCCTCCAAGAGAATCTAAAAGATTCCCCAACATTCTACAAAAAAGGAATATTCTCAGAAAGATTTAGTCTTGAAAAACATGACATCATAGTTATGTTGTTGTTGGATTCTTCACTGCCTCCTCTCTCTATTGGGCGAATGAAAAAATCGTGTTTAAATAAAAAAACTCTCGGGCAGATTTACCAACATAATATGTTGGGTCTGTTGGTGGCGCAGATACTTTTAGTGTGGGAGGCTTGGGATCCAACTCCGTTGCCTCCCCACTTGGAATTTTGCACCGGTGTGTTGTTTTATTAATGGTTATTGGTTGGGGAGCTGCCGCAATGGGTGGGTCGGCCACCAAGCCGATGCATGTTCAATTCCTCGTAGCTCTGATTAAAATGGGCCATATATATATATATATGGTGGGTGGTGTCCCAGGTCGAAGACGCACGCCCCAACCCAACATATATATATCTTATACAGTCTGTTGGGGTGGTGGGCGTGGCAACCCACCGCCCCCCTAATTTTTAATATTTTTTTTTATAAAACAAATTGGATAAAAATTATCGACCAAATTTTTGGGGTCACTGGTATTTTTAAGTAGGCGAAAATTTCTCCTGTTTCGTCCGATGGAAATTGTTGGGTGTGGAGCCTGATTATCTTGTTTATTTTTTATCACAGCATTGAACCGCTATACTTTAATGGGGCGGCAATGCCGCTCGTAATTGTACGCTGCCTGGGGGGTCCAGGGGGGGCGGCTGTGAGTTTATGGAGCCCCCCCCTCGCAGGGGGTTTCGAGGGCAGCACCCCCAAAGCTAAAAACATATGTAAAATTTCCTTGTAAAAGTATAGTACTTTGTAGTCAATCTGGGCCTTTCATTAAGCGGATGATCTGACGATAGAAGTTATGTTTAGTTTATGATTTTTTGCCCTAGAAGGTAGCCCCTCGCATGTATGAGGGCATTGTATTGCGACTGTGTATTGTATGTGTATTCTCAAAGTGAGAAACCGATAGGGAGACTGAGAGAGAGAACAAAGGATATTACAGTGGATCTGCTATAGGTTTTGTCTCTTCATTTTGTTGGATAATAGAAAGGAAGGACTGGCTGTTTGGGGTGGATGTAGCCCAAAATGGGTGAACCACGTATATATGTGTCTCACTGGTTTTATGTGTTTCTTGTGTTTGTGTTTCCGCATATATTTTATTTGTTCCATTGCACTGTAATATATAATTTTCTAATAACTGGTATCAAATCCGAAGGTCTATTTGGCTGATAAGCTCGCAGGAAAGAAGGGTTCCTAGTTCGAGTGGGAGAAATGGTGGAAGATGATAAATTTAGGGTCGAGAAATTTAACGGCCAAAACTTCCTGCTGTGGAAGATGTAGATGGAAGATTATCTGTATCAGAAATATCTATACCTACCATTGAGCGGAAAAACAAAGAAGCCAAAGACTATGACAAACACAGAATGGGATATTCTCGATAGAAAGGCACTCGGAACAGTACGGTTGTGCCTCGCGGCATCGTTTGCCTTCAATATTTTGAAGGAAACAACAACAAAGGGTATGATTAAGGCATTGGCGAAACTATGTGAAAAACCCTCGGCCTAAAACAAGGTATTTCTTATGAAACGTTTATTTAATATGAAGATGTCGAAAGGTGGATCTATTGCAGACCATTAAAAGGATTTTAATACAGTTACCAGTCAGTTAAGTTATGTAGGGGCAAACTTTGATGGTGAATTTAGGGCTCTGTATCTGGATCTAGTAATTTAATGTTTGATAATGTTTTTGGTGCTATCCTTAGCGAGGAAATGCGACATAAAAGCTTCGATGAGACATCGGGTAATGCTTTGAGTGCAGAGTCCCAGGGAATAAAAATGGAAAGAGGAAAGAGCTTGGGATATCACAGTAAATCAAGGAAAGGCAGATCCAAGTCCAGATCAGGGATAGTGTGCTAGAAATGTGGAAAGAAAGGACACCTAAAGAAAGACTGTAGATATTGGAAGGGAAAAGAAGGATATGCATAGCAAGAAAACAATCATGAAGCAAATGTGACAGGTGATGTGTTACAAGATGCTTTGATTCTTTCTTTCGAAAATGTTATTGATTCCTTTGTGGTAGATTCAAGGGCCTCATTCCATGCCACACCTGATAAGAAATATTTTCATGACTATGTTCAAGGATATTTTGGACAGGTTCGTTTAGGTGATGATAAACCCTGTAAAATTGTTGGAATGTGTAAAGTTATTGTAAAACAGCAAAATGGAAACCAATGGATATTAAAGGAGGTAAGGCATGTTCCCGATTTGAAGAAAATTATGATTTCAACAGGGCAATTAGGCGGTGAAGGTTGTGTGACAACTTTTACAGATAAAACTTGGAAGGTCATCAAAGGAGCCCTGGTAATAGCAAAAGGCGAAAAGGTTGGTACATTGTATTTATGCAATGGTATTTCTAACTCTGTTAATGCTTTAACTTCCAAAGGAGAAAATGCAACATTGTGGCATCATAGGCTTGGACACATGAGTGAGAAGGGGATGAAGATTCTTCACTCAAGAAATTTGTTGCCGAGTTTGAAGAATGTTGATTTGTATTTCTGTGAGAATTGTATTTATGGAAAACAGAAGAGAGTCAGATTTCTCAAAGTTGGGAAAGAAAAGAAGAGCAAAAAATTAGATCTTGTGCATACAAATGTATGGGGACCTCCTCAGGTATCATCTCTTGATGGCTCTCATTATAATGTTACTTTTATTGATGATGCAACTAGAAAAACTTAGATTTATTGTATTCAGAATAAATCTGATGTATTTGATACTTTCAAGAAATGGAAAGCTTTGGTTGAGATTGAGATAGGAAAGAAGTTGAAGTGTCTGCATTGGACAATGGAGGTGAATATTGCAAAGAGTTTGATAGGCACCGTTCAGAGCATGGAAGAATTCAGAGAGAGAAGATATTTAAGAAATAATTTACAAGAAAATGAAATAGAAAGCGATGAACAATTATCATGGAGCATGCAAGTTGCATGATATCGATGCAGATTTCCTTGACAATTTGAAGATGTTGTAGATATTGTTGTTTATCTAATAAACAAGTAGGCCTTATTCCTTTGATGGTGGTATCTCAGAGCATGGACAGGTAAAAAGGTAAACTACTCTTTTTTAACGCCTTTTGGTTGTGAGGCCTTTTTCCATATTAATAAAGAAAATAGAACAAAGCTTGAGGCCAAATCAAAGAAATGTACCTTTATTGGATATGGTGTTAATGATTTTGGTTATCGCTTACATGATTATGAAAATCACAAAATAATTAGGAGAAAAGATGTAATATTCAATGAAAAGGTCTTGTATAAGAATCAATTGCAGGAAAAGAAACAGGAAAAAGAAAACAAAGAATACATAGTTCTTGATGAGATCACATAAAAAGTAAAGGTGCTTGAAAATAATAATAATCAACAGCCACAACAACAGTAACCACCACAACAGCAACAAGCACCTCAAACACCTGAAAGTGGTGTCAGAAGATCTACCAGGATAAGTAGACTCCCTGAACGATACTCTCTTCATTATATTATTTACTGTTGACTGATTTTGGTGAACCCGAATGTTATGAAGAAGCAATTCAGGTTGAAACCAGGAAGAAGTGGGAGCTAGCCATGAAAGAAGAGATGGACTCCTTAATGCATAACCAGACTTGGGACTTAGTCAGGTTGTCTGCAGGTAAAACTACATTGTAGAATAAATGGGTTTACAAGCTGAAGGAAGAAGATAGAGGAAAACAGAGGTACAAAGCTAGACTTGTGGTGAAGGGGTTTGGACAGAAGAAAGGTATTGATTTTGATGAAATATTTTCTCCTATTGTTAATATGACTTCAATCATAACTATTTTAATTCTTGTAGCAACAGAAGATTTGCACCTTGAACATTTAGATGTAAAGACAACATTTATCCATGGATATTTGGAGGAAGAGATCTATATGCAGCAACCAAAAGGATATGAGGTCAAAGGGAAGGAAAAATTAGTGTGCAGGCTAAAGAAGAGCTTGTATGGCTTAAAACAGGCTCCAAGGTAGTGGTATCTAAAATTTGACAAGTTTATGTCTGAACAAGGTTATACTAGATGTCACTCTGATTATTGTTTTTATCTGAAAAAGAAAAATGATGGAAGCTATATTATATTTTTATTGTATGTAGATGACATGCTTGTTGTAGGGTCTAACATGTAGGAAATAAATGTGCTCAAAAGAAAAATTTAAAATTCATTTTCAATGAAGGATTTGGGAGCTGCAAAACAAATCCTTGGTATGAGAATAACTAGAGATAGGAAAAATCGAAAATTAACACTGTCTCAGATTGAGTACATACAAAAGGTGTTGAAAAGATTTAATATGCATAATGCAAAACCAGTTAGTACACCTTTTTCTAGCCATTTAAAACTTAGTAAGGAGATGTGCCCTAAGACCCAAGAGGAAATGGATTATATGTCTAAAGTTCCATATGCTTCAGCAGTTGGAAGTTTAATGTATGCAATGGTCTACACAAGGCCTGATATTGCACATGCAGTGAGAGTTGTAAGTAGGTACATGAACAATCTAGGAAAAGAACATTGGATGGTAGTGAAATGGATTCTCAGATATTTGAGAGGTACCACAAATCAAGCATTTTGCTTTTGTGGTACAAAAATTTCTCTGCAGGGATACGTTGATGCAGATATGGCAGGTGACAAAGATAACAAGAGGAGCACTACAGGGTATGTATTTACTGTAGGTGGAACAACTGTCAGTTGAGTTTCAAAAATCCAAAGTGTTGTTGCACTTTCAACAATAGAAGCAGAGTATGTTGCTGCTACAGAGGCTAGTAAAGAAATGATTTGGTTACAAAGGTTTATGGATGAATTGGGTAAGAATCATGATATGGGCACATTATACAGTGATAGCCAAAGTGCCATTCATCTTGCAAAGAACTCAACATTTCATTCCAGGACTAAACACATACAGCTCAAGTACCATTTCACACTTTGGCTGGAAGATTTGAAGATGGACAAGACCAAGCCAGTTTGAAAAGATACAATAATTAGCCAGAATCCCAGCAGACATGCAGTAACAAAACTTGGAATCATAGAGAAATTGAGGAATGATGCTCAAGCCAATTTGTCTTCAAGTATGACGCATGAAGATGGAAAACCAAAGGTGTTAGGTGTCATGGTCCAAAAGAATGAAGCATGAGAGGAGTTAAGGCAATCACTTCCAAGTGAGATTGTTGGGTGTGGAGCCCGATTATCTTTGTTTATTTTGTATCATGTCTGCTAACTCACACTAATGAAGTGTAACGCCGCCACAATTGAAAGGCTTAGGGGTCCAGTGGGGAGACAACCTAAGTAGCGCCATGGTGCTTCCTCGGCGGGTTTGTGGGCAGACTTTCGGTTTTAAAACAGATGTAAAATTGCCTTGTAAAAGTATAGTAATTTCTAGTCAATCTGGGCCGTTCATTAGGCAGATGATCTAATAGTAGAATTTATGTTTATTTTAGGGTTTTTTTCCCTAGAAGGCAATCTTCGCATGTATGAGGGTATTGTATTATGGCTTTGTATCGTACGTGTATTCTTAGAGCGAGAAATATATAGGGATACTGAGAGAGAGAACAAAGGATATTACAATGGATCTGATGTAGGTTTTGTCTCTTCATTTTGCTGGATAATAGAAAGGAAGGACTGGCTGTTCGAGGTGGATGTAGCCCAAACTGGGTGAACCACGTATATCTGTGTCTCTCTGGTTTTATGTGTTTCTTGTGTTTGTGTTTCCACATATATTTTATTTGTTCCATTACTCTGTAATATATAATTTTCTAACAGAAACCATCGCTGTAAAGTTTCAATTTGTGTCCTCGTTAATTTCTGCCAAATTTAGCGGCGTCGCCAGATCTATCCGACCTCCAAATTTTGTTGGCACTCTGCCAAGTTTAGCTAGGGGGCCTAGTTTTACCAAAATTTTAACTGACCACAACTTTCACATATGATGTTGGATTCAGGTGTTGTTTACACCATTGGAAATATTGCGAAGAGATATTTGATCTAACCCTAGTTTCACTGCAATCCAGCAAATTTTATTTTTGAGTTTTTCCTAAGCCCTCTTGGCTCTTTCAATGTCTCTAGAGCCACCTGGATTAAGCCCCCTATTCTCCTTTTTGTGCCCATGTATCCCCATCTTGTTATTTTTGTTCCCCATAGAAGCTCAATATTGTTATTTTTGTGCCCTTACATTATTATTGTTATGTAGATTATGATTATATTGTGACCCCTTAGACTCTTATATATACCAAGGAGGTATTATCATTTGTATCATTCAATAATTTTTCATTTATGTAATGTAAAGGAGGATGCCCCCTCAAAGAGGCTAATTTTGAGGTCTTTTATCCATCTATTTTGTGATTTGGTTACTTAACATTTGGTATCAAAGCTTTGGATTCTAGGATTTCGCTGCTACAAACAAGACATCTTGGAATTTTCACTATACCTATTTTTCTACGAAGGTTTGGGAGCTAAAATTTTGACTACATAGAGAAGAAATCATGATGACCTTCGTGTAAATATTTCATATCTTGGTTCGCTATATTTTATGAGATATGGTCTGAAGAATTTAGGGTTTTTGCATGCTCTAGAATTCCCTCTCAAATAAGTGACCTTGGGAAAATTGTCATAACTTCCTCTTTAAGCATCAGATTTGAATTTTATAAAAAATGTATGAAATTTCACGGACTATAGTATTTTGATGCGGATCCCAGTGCCATTGTTGCCACCACCAAGATACAGAGGGAAGACCCAGAGGATCCAGAGGAGGGGGAGCGCCTCTTCCATTCGCAAATGTGGGTGAAGGGTTCTCCGCTGCAATTTCTTGTCGATAGTGGAAGCCAAAAGAACCTCTTTTCAGCAGAGGTCATGAAGCGGCTCAGCCTACTGACCATAGCACACCCACAGCCATATACCATCTGGTGGCTTCACCTAGGGAGAGATATCTGCATCTGCCAATAGTGTCGCCTTCCGTACAGCATCAAGCCATTCACGGATGAGGTATTATGTGATGTTGCTCCTCTTGATGTAGTTGATGTATTATTGGGCCAACCATAATTGTGGAGGCGACATGCTGTGTATGATTCTAGGCCTCATGCTATTATTATTACTTTGGGAAATAACTTGTACTGGATACTAGAGGTAGTACTGCCTCTTGTCATCTCTTTGACTACTGCAAAATAACGCAATAAGATTGTTTCCCAAATGAGGAAAATCATTTTCCTTACAACTCGCTCACAGGGAAAGAAGAATGTTGTGGCCACAACCTCGAAATAGGGCTCCCCTGCACGGCCGTAACAGATGGACAAATTCATGGAGGAATATGTGGACATTTTCTCCTCACTCACAGAGGTTCCTCTACACTATCAGGGCAAGCACTCCATTGATCTGACCCGCAATGCACTGCCGCCTGATGTTGCCATACCTCCTGCAAATACACATACAGAATCCACACAGGTACTGTCTAAGGCTGATAAAAAACCAAATTTACTAAACGCATCCAGCATGTCTGCCCATAGGTCCATGACATCTTTAAAAAATCTAATACCCAGTTCAACAGAATTTGATTCATCTCAGGAAGGATCTCAATGAAATGGGGACCATTTCTTCCTAAGGAGGGAGGAATGATCCAAATGGATATCGGTGGCCACCCACCTAATCCATTTGGACCCACACCATCAATTCTTGCAACTTTTCACATTCAGCACCACTTACTATTTTTAGTAGGTTTTCGGGTCCTGCACGCCCGGAGCCGTTTTGGGGCCTTAATGATCTAGGTAGATATTGGTGGCCACCCACCTATTCCATTTGAACCCCCACCATCAATTCGTTTAGTTTTTAAGTTGTAGCACAACTTACTATTTTTAGCAGTTTTTCGGGTCCTAAACTTCCAGAGCTGTTTTGAGGCCCTAAACAACATTTTGGGAAAACCGGGTGGGTCCATGGACCCATGTTGCTCACATTGAAAGTTGTACTCCTCGGATATATCTTTCTAATGAGCTATTGAGCGTGTCAAATGGAGATCAGATGCCAAAGTTACGCCCCCGGGAAGTTGAAACACCAATTTACCCAAATGGGACCCACAATTTTGGCACTTCATCTCCTAGAGTTAGGTTTTTGGACATTTCATTTTTTCCATTGTATCTCAATAATAAATAGGCCCTTGAGCCTCATTGTAACACAGTTCAGAGGTCTGTAGCCACCACATCTCTTCTCAGAGATTCACTACCAGCATCCTAGCTATTTTATTTCCATTATGTCTATAAGCATATTTCTGTTATTTGATATTAGTGAAATGACACATTATTTCTGTTGCATCTCTATGTTTATGGTTATTTATGTATTCTGTTGCATTCCTGCATAAATCTGGATTAGAGGTAGACCCCCTTCACTTGCGCTAGGCATAATAGGGGGGTCACAGGGGGGACAATATCCCCCTCGCACGGGGTTCGGGGTAGCGCCTTAGGAAATTTTTTTTGGACCCTATTTTAGGTGGGTAGAATGGCCCATGGTTTTGTGCATGGGTTTTGATCCAGATGGATATTGGTGACCACCTGCCTATTCCACTTGGGGCCCCACCATTGTCTCTTTTAGTTTTTTTCACAACTTACTATTTTTAGCAGTTTTTCAAGTCCTAAATGTCCGAAGTCATTTTGAAGCCCCAAACGGAGATAGTATGCTAAATTTATGTCCCTAGGAATTTGAAACACCAATTTACCCAAACAAGGCCCATAGTTTTGGCACTTCATCTCCTAGGGTTAGGTTTTTGGATGTTTAGAGTTCTCCATTGTTTCTCCATAATAAATAGGCCCTCAAGCCTCATTGTAACACAGTTCATAGGTCTGTAAATCGCCACATCTATTCTCAGAGATTCGCTACCAGAACCCTAGCTATTTTATTTCCATCATGTTTGTAAGCATATTTCTGTGATTTGATATTAATGAAATGAAGCCTTATTTCCACTTTATTTCTATGTGTATGGCTATTTCTATATTCTATTGTGTTCCTGGATAAATCCGGATCAGTGGTATCAAAGCAGTCTGCTTTTTCTCGATCCTTATTTGCATGTCCCCAACGAGGTCGAGGTATAAGGAGTTAGGGCTCGATCTCGTGAAACCTTTGCAATATCAGCCTCGCAAACCCCGACGGATGCCCATGGGGGACGAAAAGAAAGATGAGGGAGCAGGAGATCCTACCAAAATATTTCTTGAGGAGGCCCTCGAAAAACAAAGGAATGCGATGATGGATAACTTTACCCAAATCCTTCAACGATTACCCATTGGTGGCACATCTGCATCCAGCAGCCACTCTGGAGGCGCGAATCCCTTTAAGGTACAAGTAAAATTTGACATTCCCATATTTGAGGGTCAAATATATGCAGATGCCATAGATAGATGGTTGAATCTATTAGAAGGATATTTCTCGGTTCATGACTTTTCTGACTGGGAGAAGATTATTTTTTCACTCCTCAAAGCTACCCCCTATGTCAAGGACTGGTGGGAAACCTAATATGAGAAAAATGACAAGATAGAACCCTCTCTGTTCTCAGCAGTACCCACTTGGAATTCTTTCCGAGATGCCATCAAGGAACAATACTATCTTGTGGGGAGCTATGAGGACAAGTACATACAATGGACCACGCTACGGCAACAAAGGGATCAAGATGTGCATGAGCTAACGAATTTGTTCCATACCCTACACACAAAGTTGGGTATCAAAGATTTAGAGAAACATTTGGTGCTAAAGTATCACGGTTTTCTGCACAGATACATTCAGGAGGAAATGGAGTTCCTCGACATCTCCTCGCTTGGTATGGAATACCGGTATGCTGCAAGATTGAGCATAAATTCAAACAGAAGAAGTGAGACTTTGGATCTGCGAATCAAAAGCATGGGAAAGGTGCCCCAAAACTGCAAAAAAAAGGACAAATCCAAGGCATGGCAGCTCAAGACAACCTGCCAAAGACACAAGCAAAGAGCAACACCTCGAAGCCAAAGAAGGACATGGGAAAGTGATGTGAGGTCCATAAGAGCTCCACTCACAACACAAGTGAGTGTCGGGCCAAGTAGTCGTTGGTGGCCGAGATGAGGGCTTCTGAATCAGATGCATGCTCTGACTCTGGATCATAACCTAACAAGGTGAATGATAAAGGGAAGCAGATTATTGATGCGGAGCCCAATGCCACTGTTGCCACTACAAAGATCCAGAAGGAGGAACCAGAAGATCCAGAGGAGGTAGAGCATCTCTTCCACTCCCAGATGTGGGTAAAGGGTTCCCCGCTACGATTAATTATCGCCAATGGGAGCCAAAAGAACCTCAATTCAATAGATGTCATGAAGCGGTTGGGCTTGCTGACCACAACGCACCCACAAACATACACCATCGGGTGGCTTCACCAAGGATGGGATCTCCGCGTTAGCCAGCAATGTCACCTTCCCTATAGCATCAAGCCCTTCACATATGAGGTATTGTGTGATATTTCTCCTATTGATGTTTCTGATGTATTATTAGGCCAACCATACTTGTGGAAGTGACATGTTGTGTATGAGTCTTGGCCTCGCACTGTTATTGTTACTTTGGGAAATAAATTATACAGGATACTAGAGGTACCACCACCTCCCACTATCTCTTTGGTTACTGCAAAACAATGCAGTAAGCTCATTTCCCAAACCAGGAAATTTGTTTTCCTGATGATTCGCCCCCAGGGCAAGAAGAAGACTGTGGCCACGACCTCCAGACATGGCTCCTCTTCATGACAACAACAAATGGACAAGGTTGTGGAGGAGTATGGGGACATCTTCAACTCACCCACAGGGGTGCCTCTACACTGTTAAGTCAATCACCCCATTGACCTGACCCCAGGTATGCCGCTACCCAATGGACCGATCTATAGGTGCTCTATTATGGAGAACAATGAAATCAAGAGGCAGATTTAGGAGCTGCTGCAGAAAGGTCACATCCGGCCAAGTTCATCACCCTGTGGGAGCTCGATCATGTTGCTACAGAAGGAGGATGGGACTTGGAGACTCTGTATTTATTATCAAGCGCTTAACAAGATCACTATCTGAAATAGGTACTCGATCCCATGGATTGATGACCTTCTGGACCAAATCAAAGGGGAAAAATATTTCAGCAAGATCAACTTGAAGTCTAGGTATCACCAGGTACCAATTGAACCCTCTGATGTGTGGAAGACTGTCTTCAAAGCCAAGGAGGGCCTTTTCGAATGGCTCATCACGCCTTTCGGATTGAAAAATGCTCCTGCAACCTTCATGAGGTTGATGGATGACATCTTGCATCCATTTATCAATTGTGGTATACTTGGATGACATTCTGATCTTCAGCCATACTTGGGAAGAGTACCTCCTCCACATCCGAGAAGTCCTCCAAACATTGCGGCAACACAAGTTGTGTGCCAATTTGGAGAAGTACACTTTTGGCATGACCTAAGTTCAATATCTGGGATACATTATTGATGAAACGGGGGTGCATGTGGATCCAGCCAAGATCCAAGTCATTCGAGATTGGCCATCCCTAACCACCCTAATAGAGCTTCGTAGCTTTTTAGGTCTTGCTAATTTATACCGCAGGTTCGTGTTTAGATTCTCTCATATCACTTGGCCCTTGAGTCAAGTCACCAAGGGAGGAGAGAAAGAAAAATTATGTTGGTCGGAATCTCAACAAAAGGCGTTCATAGAATTGAAACAACACCTATGTTTTGCCCCAGTGCTCACATTACCAGACTTGCAACAACCATTTGAGATCGAGACAATTGCCTCTAACTATGCTATTGGGGCAGTTCTTACTCAACAGGGGCATCCAGTGGCATATCACAATGAAACATTGTCCGACACAGTTCGAAAGTATCCCACTTATGACAAAGAAATGTATTCCATTGTGCAGGCTTATCGACAATGGAAGCATTAAATTTTGGGGAAGGAGACAATCATCCACACAGACCACCAACCCCTATAGTTCATACAGACACAAGGGAAGTTATAGAACGATCGCCATCAGAAGTGGTCCACATATTTGCAACAATTTCATTTGAACATCAAGTACAAAAAGGGTAGCACCAATAATGTTGCAGACTACCTTATCCGACCACCGATCGTGGCCATAACCACCATTCTCAACTCTTATGGGCATGAGACTTCTGATTGGTCGCTTCTCTACAAGAGTGATCCAGAATTCAGCTACACATACAAGGCACTCTTGGGGGGTATGTAAGTTCCAAATTTTCACCTCCAAGATACACTATTATGTCACTTGGGACACCTTTGTGTTCCTTCAAGTGAGCGTTCCAAGATGATATGGGAAGCACACTACAGTCGAGTCGCTGGGCATTTTGGGGTCAAGAAAACAGTAACAGTACTGCAGAAGTATTTCTATTGGCCGAACCTTCGACAAGATGTCAAGAAGTACATCAGATCCTGCACTACTTACGCCATTTCCAAACCGACCATCAAGAAGCAAGGGCTCTATACTCCGCTACCTACCCCTATTCGACCTTGGGAATCCATCTCCATGGATTACATGTCAAAACTTCCTTATACTAAGCATGGAAATGACTTTTTTTTCATGGTCGTTGACAGATTCTCAAAGATGGCCATTATGGCGACCTGCAAGAAGAATATCACAACAGAAGCCACTGCTAAACTCTTCTTTGAACGAGTATGGATGCACTTTTGGATCCCTCAGTCTATCATATCAGATCGCAATAGCAGGTTCCTCAGCACATTTTGGTCCAGCCTCTGGTCAATGTTGGACACCAAGCTCACCAAGTCCATAGCTTTCCATCCCCAAACTAATGGCTAGACAGAGGTCGTCAACACGATGATTGTACACATTCTGCGCATGTACAATTCAAAGCATCCACACACATGGGATGAGAGTCTTCCCTATCTATAACACAGTTATAACCAGGCTCTCCACATCTCAACTAGCCACAACCCCTTTCAGGTGGGCTTGGGATTCCAGCCACTATGTCCCATTGACGTAGCCATGCCATTTGTAGCTACTCAGGCCGATTTGGCTCATGTCCAGTATGAAGCTGACAAAGCAAACAACTTCATCAAGCGCATTCATCACATCTGCCAACAAGTTCATGACATATTGGACAGAGCCAATGCTAAGTACAATCAATGACATGATCAACATCGAGTGCCACACAACTTCCAGTTGAGCGAAAAAGTGTGGCTACATTTGCAGAAGGAGCACCTCACTGGACCCCACTGCAAGATTCATCCGCTTCGATATGGGCCGTACACCATCACCAAGGCTATAGGGAATAATGCCTTCGAGCTCAGTATTCCACCATTCCCTGGTCTGCACCCAGTCTTCAATGTATACCGCCTTCGTCCCTACTTCCCACCTCTATTGGACACCTCTGACATTGCAGAAGAACTCACACCAAAAGAGTTAAACCCAGACTGCATGGAACAGGCCACCACAGACTGTATCATGGACATGCAAATCAAGAACACTCGCCAACAGAAGATCCAACTGTATCGGGTTGTCAAAGCTAGCCAACTCCTGCACCAAGGCAAGTGGTTCATCAGGGACCAAGTTCAATAGAAGTTTCCTCATCTCATGGAGGAACTCAACGCAGTGGGGACCATTTCTTCCTAAAGGGGTAGGAATGATCCAGGTGGATATCAGTGGCCACCTGCCTATTCCACTTGGGGCCCCACCATTGTCTCTTTCAGTTTTTTCACAACGTACTATTTCTAGCAGTTTTTCGGGTCCTGAACTTCCAGAGCCATTTTGAAGCCCCAAACAGAGATAGTATGCCGAAGTTACGTCCCCAAGAAGTTGAAACACAAATTTACCCAAACGGGGCCCATATTTTTGGCGCTTCATCTCCTAGGGTTAGGTTTTTGGACATTTAGAGTTCTCCATTGTTTATCCATAATAAATAGGCCCTCGAGCTTCATTGTAACATAGTTCAGAGGTCTGTAGTCGCCACATCTCTTCTCAGATATTCGCTACCATCACCCTAGCTATTTTATTTCCATCATGTTTGTAAGCATATTTCTGTGATTTGATATTAATGAAATGAAGCCTTATTTCCATTGCATTTCTGTGTATGGTTATTTCTGTATTCTGTTGCGTTCCTGCATAAATCTGGATCAGGTTTACACATGGTTTTGGGGCATGATGGATTTTTTCCACTGGTATTTTGTAGATCAGGTCAAGGGAACTATGGCTATGTTATAATATAGGGTTAATGGATTAAGGTTTATGAATTCTTCGACATGTATATATATGTGTTGTAATACTGAAAGGAATGTAATGAAAAATAAATTTGGTAGTCCCGATTTTGGGTCGAGGGGAAAAATAAATGTGTATATCTATTTTATGTTTTATGCTATCTCTATTGTTTATTTTTTGTTTTTAAGAATTCATTTGCAGGTAATTTATGTATAGGGTTAAAACCTACACTTTCTTGTCCTTGAAAATTAACCATAACAGAGTGAAATTTTGTTGATGCAAAGATATATAATGTAGGAAATTAAGTCTCATGTTTCCAAACATGCCCAGATTCGGGACCCATTTCAAAGCATCACCAAAAATTTCTGAATCAGAATAGCAGTGGCAATCCCTTGAATCTTAGGACTCTAACAAAAAAAAAAATGAATCAGAATGGTAGTGGAAATGCCTTGAATCTTAGGACTTAACAACAAAATTTATTTATGCACTTCAAGGGCGATGGAATCAAAGAAGGCTTCCACTGATTCGAAGGAAAAGGGCCGACCAATTTTAACTCCCATGCTACCAATCCCACCTCTTATACTCACTATTATTTTGTAATGAGTCATAATGGTCGAAGTGAGAGAACAATGTAAACACCCATTGAGAGGACTATGACAAAAAATACACCCAAATGGATTAACCACCACCCCTTCAATACCAAAATGAAAGACAACCATGTCATCCCAAAAATTCCACTCCATAGGCCTAAATTCAGGTAAGGATTGAAATTCACCACACTTTAAAGACATACTACACCTAAATCTCCCCCGCCATACCCAGACTTGAAGATTGTAAATACCCAAATGAACCATAAGAACAACCACATCACCAAAGGAAATTACCAGTGTCAAAAGGGTAAATTTCGCTTGAGATAAGTAATCAAGCTCCTCAATTGGCTTAAGAGTCCCAATTCAAAAACCCAAATAACTTTAAAGTCGTAAACCAAAAGAGTCTAAACAAAAACCTAAATAAATGCCAAATTTCCACTGGAAATACTAGAAACCCTTCTAATCTAATACCACACAAAAAATGATCTGGGTACCAATGTCCACAAACCCAAATTGTAAAAGGATAATAAATACCTCTGAATTCACTTTCCAGGAGGGACGAAGTTGACTATATGACCACCAATTTGAATAAAGCCCTGCGCTTTGTAGCATCAAAATAAAGAATGAAAAACATTGATCCCATAATATAATCAACATGTAAGAAACCACTGATAGAGCTACCTCCTCACAACTAGATCCTATTTCTTCAACATGCAAACAAAATATTGAAAATTGCATTATTTATTGAAACCAAGTGTGGGAGGTTGAGGAATGAACCTCACCTCCACTCCCTTGCATAACGTACCTCTTCCATTTTGGAAAATGCAACTACTTTCAGTATTCATAATTGTTATTGCACTCATGTTAGTATTTATATATTATGTAACAAACAAAAGGAGAAAGAAAAAATATTATTTTAAAGCATCAGTTTCATGCTTCTTATTGATGGCATTCTAGGTAAAAGTGTGTTCTTCATGATTCTATGGGTTTTTAGGCCATAGGATTTATTTTCATCATTCAAGAGAGTCAATATCATGATTATAAGACCCATATATGCAAGATATACCTTGTAAAAAAATTTATTTTGAGTCAAAGAAATCAAAATAAACCTCCTATCATAAGTCGTCCCTCCCAGAGACAAGTTGCCTTAGAGAGGGGTATTCGACTTACGCAGACGGGTATAAACAGAATATATCCGACCTCATTTTCTCACCAATTCGATCTACAATAATGGAGCTCAATTTTATGTGAAAAAATCAAGAAGAAGGTCAAGAAAAGAAAGGAAGAAGGGAGCATAAGTTGGAAGGAATGGAAATCAATGTTTTGGTCATAGTTTTCCCTAATTTTATCTCACACAAGCGAGGATACTAAGTTGTTATCGGGGCTGAAGTTACAGAACAACTGTACATCCAAAATCATATTGTTGGGGGTCAAAATTCTAAGTTTGGTGTAATTTTGTAAGGATTTGTCTCTCGTTGACTAGTTTGGATTTGACCTAATTGGAAGGTCTTCTTGGAGGGCTGACTTGGTGCTAGAGGAGACTTTGATCTTATGGTTTGGGTATTTATTTTCTCATTTGAAGAAAAATCTATAAGAATATAATATTTTTTTCTGGGTTTTACCCTTGGATGGGTTTTACCGTGGCTTGGAGCCTGATTTATGTGTCCATTTTCTTTACTATTTTTCCCTTGATAATTGTTTTATAAAGAATATCTAATAAAATAAGCATAAGAAGATAAATAAAGGTCACAAGAAATTGTTAAGATTAAGAATAAATTGAATCAATAAGTACCCTACTGCATTCTACAACATGATTTCAAAGCTAAGGTAAACAAGTGAATGCAATTGAAAGGACACAAAGAAGAGGTTTTTTTTCAAGGGTAATCATTTGTAGAAGGACACGAGAAAAGAATTAGAAGACCTATCATCTAGAAGGAGGATTAATACACTGAAGAATACCTCATCATGAATTTCTCATTGGAAATTCTCTAGTATACTCCATCATCTTGATAAAGGAAGGAAGCAACAAGGAGTCTTGAGATCACCATTCACTCTTTGGAGTTGTTTGAAAGAACTTATTGTTGAAGGAATCCTATAAGACATTTAGGGAATATTGAAATCTCCTTGGAGGTCTTGAAAACTTCAAGATAGTTGGAGATATCATCTAGACGAAGGACTCTTGGTTGAGAAGTAAGTATTATACCATTTTATATGTCTAAATATATAGATAATATCACTTCATTTTGAAAGGAGACTCAACAAGCTTGTTGGATCAACAAATTTCATAGCATAGAAGAAAATAATTGAATTGGCACTCATAGAAAATGAATTCATGGAGTGTGTTCTCAATGAAGTTATTAAACCAAGAAAAGATAAGAATCAATAACTAGAAAAATATAAAAGGGAGAAGTGAGAGTGCAAATAATCATTGTGGAATCATTAAAATATCATCTTGTTTCCTTTGTTTTTTATTTGAATACATCTAAGGCTATGTATGATAAGTTAGTAAAGTTGTACTTTATAAGTACATCAAGTCAAAAGGTTTCCTTGAGAAATACTATATATAATAAGGAAATATAAGGATGAATACATGGCCATCTATATGATCAAGATACATCAAATAAGGGATTAATTGCAAGGGCTTGGGGAGGTTGTTTTTTATTTTGAAATGAATCTTTGTGTATCGAATTCTTTGCCACCCAATTAGAGTAGTTTTGCAACTAGCGTCTACTTAATGGAATATAATAAACCCTTTTATGAATTATGTGCTAAATGTATCTTAGAAGAATATAGAGTCAAGGAAAATGAAAGATATCAAGCCTTCATTGCAAGAACCAAGAAGTTGAAGAACAGGGAGTTTGGAAAGTCCAAGAAGAAGACAGGCATGTCTAAAATTCAATTCTTTGGACGCAATGAGTATCGAAACTACAAAGGGGATTGCCCAAACATCAAAGTGAACAACAAAAGGAGACAAACAAGTGAAGCTCACATAGATGAGGAAAGGGAAGAACCTGAGAAGAAGACAAAAGGAGAAGATCATAAGGACGTTTATTATTGAAGAAAGTTTCATCCCTTTCAAGTTCTTTATGAATTTTTGTATTTATTTTATTTGAGTAGAAAGTATACTAGAATGAATTATTGTATACTCTAAAGGTGTCTTGATTTTGTAAAAAGCATGGCATATTAGATAGAAGCACATGATAGTAGAAATATTAGAATCTACTTGCTTAATTTTCTTTTGGAAATATCATCTAGTTTAATGAAAGTAAGAAGTTTGGAACCATGTTGCATATATTAGTCAATCCAAGTATTTTCTAACATCATGTTAGAGGTAGTCATTTTGTAAATAAGGATCCTCAAGATCCTATAAGAACCATCATTATGGAATATTATTGGAACTAGCACTATGACTAGTATATTCCATCTTTTTTGGAATAAATGTGCCTAAAGGATGAATGAATGCTAATGGTAAAGTAATAGTATGAAAGACATACTATAAGTCTTTCTCTTTTTAGAAAAGGAAACCTATCTTTGATAAGTGTAAAGAAGCAAGACCATTCAAAATATGGCTAGATTATTATATGAAAACAAAGGCATGTATATTCTTCCCTAGAGCATGGTTCATATCTACAAGAATCATGGAGGAAGGGTCAGTTATGAATTCACTTGGTAAGTCTTCCATATGGGTGCATAATGCTTGAAAGAATAAATTTAACATACTTTGGCATGAATGGAGATCAAGACTCTCTCAAAAAAAATTTGCATGGAATAGAACAATGTTCATCAACATTAAGTATAGTGTCTCGAAGAAAGAAATGGATTTAACATGACAACTCCAAGGAAGGTATTACAGCTTGGTAATCAAGCTTGATCCATGGGCACCATGGTGAATGAAAAAATAAATATGCATATGGATATATATCATGCAAAAGGATGTTGATCTTGAAGAACTCAAGTGAAATTATGCTTTGATAAGAAGGCACATCACGAAAAAGTAAGTCTAATATTTAAAATATTCGACATTCGTTATGTTGGTAACATATTGTATTACTACCTCGTAGGATATTGCAGGAATGCATAATGATATTTCAGGCAAGTTCAAATGTGGGTGTAGAACTAATTCAACAAACATATGAATTGAGTATATGATCTTGACAATCCTTGGAAGGTTATTCAGTCAAGGTGTTCATATCATCAAATTAGATTGAAAGGTAGTAGTGAAATAAATAACCCAATGTTCATCAACTAAGATCACTTTCATGAGGAAGTTGTGACTAGCTTGAAGTTTGACAAGTTTCAATATAACGCCTTCATGAAGATTAGAGGAAAGTGATGTGCTAAGTTGATGGCCCAAATCATGTCACTGGATTATAGGAAGAAGATGGTTCCATAATATCCAAAAATGAAAGAAGATCAATATGATGAGATATAAATGGAAAGAGGGAGCCATACAAATATGAAGTATTGGTAGCAGGTGCATTTATGAAAAAAAACTAGAGAGCTTGTGGTTATGGATTCTCAATTGAAAGGAAGTGGAGGAATCTCCTCTATATTTGCGATGGAGTAAAGGAGTCTCATTATATAGGAGAAGGGATCTATTCCCTCGTAAAAATGAAAAGGATGGCGATCTACTCTATTGTTGAGAAGGAGTGATGTTGAACATCATGTTTATATTCTCTCCTTCATGTGTCATGCACTTGACCAACACTAACAACCATAAGTCTAAGTGAAGGCCATGCAAAGACAATGGTGGATGGAGGATTGGATAAGCATTTGTGACTTCCTTGAGGATACGAAATCCAAGATAGGAGGTGGAACGACACCCTTTGATGATTGGACATGTATCCAAGACAATAGTGGTCGAAGAGGACCAATATTATTTGAGGATTTGGAATCCAAGATAAGAATAGTCCTAAAAGGGCATACCTAGTGAACATTTGAATGGGTTAAGTTCCTTGTAGAGACAGTGTGGTATCTCACGTAAAACCTCCCAGCATTATGCTATTGTGTATGAAAAATATTTTCAAAGTTAAGGTGTTACAATGTTGACAATGGTGGTCATAATGTTGATGCTTAAAGATGGATTATCAATCTGATTCTTCTTATGAGAAATCTACAGTTTGAGAATGATGTTGTACTAGGCGTACAATTATGAATACCTTCCTAGTTAAGAGGGAGTGTTGGAAAATGTAACTAATTTTCGTCGTCATAATTTATATTGTACTCATGTGAGTATGTATAACATATGTAACAAAAAAAAAAAAAAACTATTTTAAAGCATTAGATTTCTGCTTCTTGTTGATGATCTTCGAGGTAAAAGCATGTTCTTCATGCTTCTAAGGTTGGTTAGGTCATAGGAATTATTTTCATGAGTCAAGAGTGTCAACATCATGATTATAAGACCCATTTAGGAAAGATGTACCTTGTAAAATAATTTATTTTGAGTCAAAGAAGTCAAAATAAGCCTCCTAGCTCCAGTTAGCCCTGCAGGAGATAAATCGGCCCAGAAAGGGGTATTTCACCCACCCCGAATAGTATAGATAGAAGTTGTTCGACCTCATTTGCTCACCAATTCGATCTGCTATCACGAAGCTCGACTTGAAGTGCGAATTTTAAGAAGAAAGTCAAGAAAAACAAGGAAGAAGAAAGAAGACATTGGAAGGAAGGGAAATTGAAGTTTTGGTCAAGATTTGACCTAGTTTTCTCTCATGTGCGAGGACACTAAGTTGAAATAGGAGACAAAGTTGCAAAACAGCTACATGTCTGAAATCTTATTGTTGGGGGCTGAAATCCTCAGTTTGGTGTAGTTCTAGAAGAATTTGTCTCTCGTTGACTTGGTTTGGATTTGACCTAATTGGAAGGTCTTCTTGGAGGGCCGACTTGGTGCTAGAGGAGGCTTTGGTCTTATGTCTTGGGCCTTGATTTTCTAATTTTAACCATATTCTATAAGAAGAGAAGATTTTTTCTAGGTTTCCCCTTTGGAGGGGGTTTGCCTTGACTTGGAACCTAATTTATGTGTCCACTATCTTTACTGTTTTTTTCTTGATAATTATTTGATGAAAAATATCTAATAAAAATGATATAAGAGAATAAATAAAATTCACAAAAATTATTAGTATTAAAGAGAAATTGAATTAATAACTTCCCTACTGCATTTTCGAACACACCACCCCATTACAACCAGACAACAAACATGCATTTATAACGGAAAAAAAAGTTAGGTGTCAAGTCCTCTTACATGTTTCCCTAGTGCATTCTCCAACACACCACCCCATTACAGCGAGACAACAAACATGCATTTATAACGAAAAAAATGTTAAGTAAAACTCAAATCTTTTTACGTGTTTCCTACCACGCCATAACCAAAAGACGACAATTGTAACACCGACGAATTCGCAACTCCATGAGGGATTCTAGTTTGTTTTTATTACAACAAAAATCAAATCCATTCATTATATATAGTTGAGATCTTTTATTGATTATTCAAATTATTTATAAAAGTATTTCAAATTAATATATTTTTATTCACATTTGGTTAATAAGTGAATATTTTCCTATTTATATATTATTCACGTAACATTAATGAAGCGAACATTTTGCCCTTTAAATGTTTTGGTTGAGGATTCCTAATGATTTTTTTATTTTTATTTACTTGAGATCTTTCATTCACTATCAAGAATTTTCTTTAAATGTATTTCAAGATATTTATTTTAATAATACATTTTTATTTACATAAAATTAATAAAATAATTATTTTATTATTTAATGTTTTGGTAAGAAATTTTATTATGTTTATGCAACTGCACATTAAAAGAATAATCCAATTATGATGTTAGTATGGCTTATAATCTATTATTAATTAGGAAGAATGTTTTAGAGATTGGATTGCATCATATTTATGTTTTAATATATTTTTATAACAATAAATCAATATTTTATCACTCAATATTCTACTAACATTCATAAAAAAATATTATTTTATCAAGATGATGGAATCTACATACCTGCCAATATATAGCTTGAGATTCTAGAGAGTTTTCGAAATTCCCGTTGACTGTGGGAGTTTCGAATTATTGTTAAATGTGGCAATTGTGTGGCGAAAGGTCGCCATCATGCATTGATTATAACAGATTGGGCCTACCTTGTCACTTCACTTCATCTCTCTCTGGAGAAAAGTCATTTTCTTGCATTGATTATGACAGCTCAAGGCAACCTTGTGATCTGTTTTTTTCCTTTTTTTATATAAGATCACGACATTTGGATCTAACTATGCCTATTCTTTTTAGGTATTGTTAAACTAAAATAAGTAAAATAAAAATAGTTCAAATGTACACTATCAGTTTATTTGTTAATTATTAAAAGTAGATTGATTTTAATTTTATTAAAATGTGAAATATTTATTTTTTAAATATAAATTTGTGAAAATTCTATTTTAAAATAATTATTCTCGATACTTTATAGACTTAAAGTTATAAAGTAATACTGGTTATTAATAAAATGTGGTTGAATGAAGATATTTTTTGGTGAAGACAATGATGTATATGGTACAAATAATTATAAATTTCTAATTGATGAATTGAGTTATTATATGGGTTTATTGGTTAATTATTAAAAATAGATTGATTTTAATTTTATTAAAATGTAAAATATTTATTTTTTTAAATATAAAATTGGTAAAAATTGTATTTTAAAATAATTATTTTTGATACTTCATAGATTTAGAGTTATAAAGTAATATTTGTTATTAAGAAAATGTGGTTGAATGAAGATTTTTTTATATGAAGACAATAATGTATATGGTACAAATAATTATAAATATTTAATTGATGAATTGGGTTATCACATATAAGTGGTTAATAAAAATACAAAACAAGATCATATTTTACTTTTATATTAAACATATTAATGGTTTTGTTGTTTGTTGTGAAAAACACAACATTTTCATTTTCTCATGTGAATTATTGAGCATTAGTAGAGCATGGTTTCTCTTTTTCTGTTTCAATGAACCAACCATTGTTGCTTCAGCTAAGAGATCCAAAGAATTTTGGATTTATTAACTAAATGGGCTTGTTGCATTCTTTTATTCAAAACTTCCATAAATATTGTTTATGTTAATTGAGGAAGAGCTTCGCTTAAAACTACTTTGTGGGAATTCCTAGGTTTAGATGAAGATGAATGTATAGCCTCTAAAACCAATCTAATTTCATATGCCATCATTATGGAAGAAATCCAATTTTGGGAAGAAGTTTATTCGAAGGAATAGTCAACTTTGTCAAATAGACCCAAAAATCAACTAGACCTAAAAGCCCACTAAGAAAATGAGCAAACAATTATCCAATCAGATACGTTTTGTCAATTGATCACGCAATGGGGTTATCAACCAAGGTAGTTAGACAATTGCAACTAGCTTGTAATTGAATCTTGAGTATAAATATGAAATAGAGAAAAAGTTGGATTGTAATTATTTTTGTGGTATCTTTAAAAAGTGCATATTGTTGTTCTTCCCACTACCTTTTTTCACTTTCATATCTTTTCTATGTGTGCTATATAATACTATTTATTGCTCCATCTAAGGATTCTACTTGTAAGTGCACCTTACAAAATCTTAGATTGGAACATCAGTTTCATTATCAATAGTTTGTAAATCTAAGTGTTCAAGGTAATGCAAAGATAAATATTCATCCTAGAAGAGATACATAAGTGTTGGGATTTTGTTGTGGCCACAACATCCCCATAATTTTTCAACTTATTATGGGACACTCCATATAAATTTTGGTCAAATCACTCCTTTAATACTCTAATTTTGCTCATTTTGAAAAATTTTAAATTTTCTTAGATTTTCATTTTGGCTGCGTCATCGTGTGTGTTTCCACACCAACTTTCCAATAGTTTAATTTTCACTTCTTTTGGACCACATAAACACACCAACTTTCCAATAGTTTAATTTTCACTTCTTTTGGACCACATTTAGACTTACGTTTCCAAAATTAGACTTAATCAAATTTTATCTCTTAAACTTAAAATATATAAAAAATGTAATTACTTTATTTTATAAATTAAATTAATTTAAAATATATAAATATAATTATTTAATTAATTTAAATAATTAAGTTAATTAGTTTAATTAATTAAAAAATCTTACTTTTAATTATTTAATTGATAATTTTTTATTATTTTAATATTTATTAAAAACCACTGGAGTCGAAAACTTATATACATATTATAACTTTATAATAAATACTTTACTAGCAGTTGTCTCTAAAGGTGCAAAGATACACCGAAGATAGTTCATCTTGTCAAGATTTGAGAAGATTTGTCTTTTATTGTTGTGCTTGAAGTAGAAATTTTGTCTTCTGGTTGAGCATACAACATCCTGAATGAATTATCACCAAAATTTCCATAATGTTAAATTGTAATAGGTTATGAAAGCTATATTGTAGTTGTAATAGGCTATCAAAGTTATGCAGATAGAAAACAAAGAGCTTGGTATGGATGTTTATGGTGGAAAACAACTATTTATAAAATTCTCAACATTCTACCAAAAACTCAACTCAACTTTGCAGGCACTCTTGGTATTTCAATGCCAATTCCTAATTTTCTAGTGTCTCATATTGTATTTCTCTAGTGACAATAGCATGCTTGAGTTGTTGCATAATGGAATTATTTGTGTTATTTGAAAATGTTTGAAGCAATTAAATATTTAAAATATCGCAAGCATTTCAAGATTGGAAAAAAAAATGGAATTATTTTGCATTTGTGTTATTTGAAAATGTTTTGAAGCAATTAAATATTTAAAATATGGCAAGCATTTCAAGATTGGGAAAAAAAAAAGAATTATGTTAAGGAACAATTTTAATGAAACCCCTTCATATAACAGGTTTACTTTACTTGTTAATAGTATTTAGTTGGTTGGTAAAGTAGGGTCATGATTAGTTTTTTTCCTAACATAAAAATAATCTTTTATAATATATATTTTATTTTAAATAATATTTACCAACATTAACTATATTGCATAGGGCTTGACTATAAAAATTGGTTTACTTGGTCCAATTATTATTACAATTAGGATGGGGCTCATGCATAGTTGGATTGTATTGACTATATTGAGGTAAATTAAGGGACCAAAACAAAAATTTTCACTTTAAAAGAGATTTGCACATCAAGAGATTTGATCCCCCGTATCCTTTAGTATATTAAAGTTAAGATAGATCTAGATTGGTTATATATATATATATATATATATATATATATATATATATATATAATTGGCAAAAGCACTATAAATGATAGATTGGCTATTTTATCTCAAATTTATTTTATTTGTTTACTATTAAAAAATTTACCAAATCAAACTGTAAGGCAACAAAAACTCTTCAAATTTTAAATTTTAAAATAATGTATTATATAAAATTTGTATAAAACAAATTACAAAACTTAAATTATATATATATATATATATATATATATATATATATATATATATATATATATATATATATATATATTACCAACTTGCAACCGTGATGATAATAACATAGTGATAAAGATTATATAATAATTTCAAGTGCGACTGACTCTGAAATTGATTTCTCTTGCAATGTATAATTATGTTTTGATTTAATATTATTTCATCATGTGGCCGGAAATTAATAAAATACAAAAAAACATTCATTTTGAAATGAAGAATTGCATATGAAAAGAATTTAGTGATCCCTGTGACTTGCTCCTCCTATTAATATTCTACATATAAAGCCTAATATCCTATATTTAATAACATAAATAAATTATTATTTAGTAACATAAATAAATGATTATTGATAAAAATGTGGATGTAAACGGAAATGGATGACGAGATGAAGAATTAGTTACAACACTGTTTTTTATTTCTTAAACTGGTCCGTAGAAAATTTGAAATACTCATTCCCAAACACATTGTGAAATACTCATTTATGCTTCATTTCAAATATTACAAATTTGATAAAATTCCATCCTTGAATTTCTATTCAAGCAGAATTAGCTACGAAATGGTTCTTTGAATAATCTCTTGGCAAGATCAATGCTTTCATCCCATCCCACGTGCTCTGGTTCCCTTTGCAACCCAATATAAAATGAGAAAAGATCGCCATTTGTGATTATTTGAACAAATGAAGACTTTTATAACATGGTCCTAGTAGAAATGTATTTAAAACATAAATATTCAAAAAACATTCTATATAAAAAACAAGAATTTCTAAACAATCTATATAAAAAATGGCAGTGTTAATTTTCATAATTTTTTACTTGGCTATCCCAGCAAAGTGATAATTTTGATTCCATCAATGAACTAATTCTAAAAGCCACTCGTAATATGAAACCACAGTGTAAGAAGAGGTCGGTGCAAAAACTATGTGCCATTTCAAATCATGGGAACTAAGATTGCCAAGTGGACACTATCAATTCTTCTTCAATGTGCTTCCATTAAGTGCTAGAAACATTACAGCTAGCCTAATTATGTTAGGCCCCACAACCGGCCCATTTTCATGTGCAATAAACAGTCAAAGGGCAAACCACTAATCACAAGCATTTTTCTTTGGCTACGCTGCTAGGGGGTATTCCAGCACAATCATTCAATAATTGCGCCCTGCTTCAACTTCTTTTTTATACTTCTGGGCAAACTGGAAATTATAGACTTTTACTATGACTTTATACTTCAAAATTTCAAATTCAAGATTTTCTTTCCTGATTCTCTAAGCTTTTTAGCTTTTTAAACTATTAAAGAAAACAATCCAATTAAAAAATTTATATCCTCAAAATTAATTTCCATTTCGTGTGCTGCAATTTCCATTTCACGTAATAGTTTCCAATTAGTTTCAAGCTGCCTTGCAATTAGTTTCTATTTCTATTAACAATCAAATTAAAAAATTTCTATACTCAAAATTAATTTCCATTTCTTGTGCTACAATTTCCATTTCACGTACTAGTTTCTAATTAGTTTCAAGATGGCCTGCAATTAGTTTCCATTTCTAATGCTACACAGACCCAACTTATATTCACCCCCTTGATCAGATCTGAGTATTTTAATGCACTTTCCTGTTTGTTTTTCAACCATAGTTCGAAACTCTTTAAAATACTCAAATATGTCACTTTTCCTTCTAATGAAATAGACCCAGGTATACCTAGATCTATCATCAATAAAAATAACAAAGTATGAAGCACCACCAAGAGACCTAGTTTGCATAGGGCCACATACATCAGTGTGAATTAATTCAAGTATATCATACTTTCGTTTCTCAGTATGAACCGGAAACTCTTCTCTATGCTGCTTACCAAGTGCACAAGCTTCACATGGTAAATGTTCACACTTCATAACAGGAAGACCTTCAACCATTGATTTTCTTTGCAACAACGATAAATCATTGTAATTTAGGTGACCATACCTGTGATGCCATAATTCTGCTGTCGATGTCTCTTTGGATGTCAATGCAACATGGCGCTTCACTGTCACATCCAATATGTATAATCCTCCAACCCTGGTACCTGTAGAAACAACCCTGTAGTGGTCCTGAACATCTTTCACAATACACCCCACTTTACCAAATTCAACTTTTAAATGATTATCAGTGATAGTGGAAACAGATATCAAATTCTTTTTGAGAGCAGGTACATACATCACATTATGAATCTGTCGCATTTGTCCATTAGGTAAGTACACATTTATTATGCCATAGCCTTGAACTTTAAGTGACCTGTCATCTCCTAGGTAAATGTGTGTACCATCAGATTTCTCATAATATTTATCATACCATTCTTTATTACAAGTCATGTGTGCCAATGCACCAGAATCGATGAACCATGCATTCTCATCATCAGTTTCAGCAGACAATGCAGCATCAGAAAGAAATAACTTAAGATTTTTAAATCCATCATTCACTGATGTGTCTCTGTTTATGTAATTTCCATTATGCCTTCTATGTCTTTGATTTGATTCATTATTCTTTCTCCTATAGCAATCTTTAGCCAGATGTCCAGGTTTTCCACAATAATCACATTCAATGTTCTTCTTAACATAAGAATCAGGAGGTGCCATACCTTTCTGCTTTGCTTGAAAACGGCCTCTGTTCCTGTCCCATGGTCTCCCTCGGAATGGTCTTTTGCCTCTTGCAGTCAAAGCCAAATCAGAACCATTTGACTCCAGTTCAAAATTTTTCATTCTCTCTTCTTCTTGAAGAAGAATTCCAGCCAATTCTTCAAATGTAGGAGGTGTCGGTCTAGCTGAGAGAGCTGAAATAAAGACTTTATAGTCTGGGACTAACCCCTTCAAAGCAACAGTGACCAAGTCTGTACTAGACACATTTTCACCAATATCACCAAGCTTATCACTCAAGTCTTTAATTCGGGACACAAAGTTGCTAATGCTTTCATTGGCATCCATTTTGATAGATAGCAGCTTTGTTTTTAAAAATAAAATACGGTTTGCATTAGTAGTTTCATACAAACCTTTGAGAGTGTCCCATGTCGCCTTTGAAGTTTCACAATCCCGAATGTGAGGAATAATATTGTCCTTCACTGACATGCGTAGCAGCACCCTTGCTTTCATTTCACGCTTCTCCCAATCTTGAGTGGCAGCAGGAGGTTGAGGCTTGGGCTCGTCACCTTTGACAATCGTCCAGAGATTGTATGCCTCCAGTACTATTATGAGCTTAAATTTCCAGTTTACATAATTTTCTCCATCAAGTTTTGAAGACTCATTTAAATAGGAGTCAGCAAGTGGATTAGCCATTTCACTGATAATGACCAGCTTCTAACACCGTGGTCTTAAAGCCCACAAGGACAAATTAATTTTCAAATAAACTGCCAACCGAGCTTCAAAAAAAAAAATATCCTTTAAAAAAAATATTTTTTTTTAATTAAAACTTCAACCAAAATTTTCCACCTTAACTTCAACAAAAGTTATGTAATCAAAGTTTTTCACTTTAACTTCAATGTAACTGAGGTAACCAAAGTTTTCACCTTATAAAAAAAATACCATATGGCTTTCACTTTTTCACCATTCACGTTTTCATATGGCTTTCACGTTTTCATAAAAATGCCTTTCACGTTATATCATATGGCTTTCACGTTTTCATAACAATGATATTATTCATGTTTGAATTAAAAACATGATTTCACCTTAACTTCAAGCTTTCGGCGGTGGAGAAAAAATATAGACTGACGGATTTGCGCGTGCAGGTAATCCAAAAAAAAACTTAAATGAATATCTCACACAACCTGTATTGTTAACCAATGTTAATATATGTAGCGTTCACCGTTTAACGCGCTTGGCACGATTTGGCAGGAACCTCCTGGTCGTTGTCAGCTCAGCAACCACTCCACGCTTTCAGCTCAGCAACCACTCCAGCAACGCACAAAACAAATGAAGCAGCAAACTGTATCCGTTGAGGGAGCAGCAATCATTTGCTGCACGCCGATGCCAAATTTAAACAACGGAATTGCTGGATACGTGCTGAATTAACGAATTGCACAAATGCAAATTTTAAATACAACACAGATGGCACACACTCTACGCGCTGGAGGGAGGCACACAGCACCTCTCGATGGGTTATGAAAGCGGATGAGCCAAAGCTCTATCCAATACCCAAACAAACCTCTGCTCTGATACCAAATTAAGAAAACACATACACAGGCAGAATCACACAGAAACGTGAGACAAAGCTCACACAACTCAATGAATTCACTTGCTCAATTACATCACACTTATATAGGAAACTCACTCACCTAATCTTCCTGAAGAAGAGGAAACAAACCTGAATAGATGGAACTGATTTCTAAATGCACACTCTCGTTCAACAAACCAAAACTAAATCTATTTCTAGATTATTCTCACAAATGTAACGATTGTTTACTTGAATTAACGACAGAAAATAAAAAGGTCGACTATGGTGAGGGTGGAATGATTCAAAAGTAAACACCTTCAATATAAATATGATATATAGATTTCCAAAAGATATTTTTTTATAAATAAAAATAGGTTAATTAAATACAAATACGTCGTATGGAAAATTTTGATATAAACACATATTATTAAAAAAAATTGATATAAACACATTCTATTAAAAAACTGTAATATATTGAAATTTGACAACGCTATGACCTAACAACACTTTGGATTTCGCTCCCGACACTAACATCTTGTCTCATATGGAGATGGGGATGGGCGAAGTTTATTTCTCAGTTTATTTACCTATAAATGTTTGGGGAAAGTAAATGTCCACCATAAGATTAAAGTACTACATCATCTAAGGGTGGGCATTTACTTTCCCCAAACATTTATGAGTGCATAGACTGAGAAATAAGCTTCACCGTGGGGATGGGATGTGTGCATAGACTGAGAAATAAGCTTCACCGTGGGGATGGGGATGTGTGCAGACTCAATTTCATTGATTAAGTATCCCTAAAATTTTATCATGCCTATACCTAATGTTGCATGCTTCAAAATTTCATAAGATTTAAGCAAAATAATTTGAAAACTAACCTTCAATTTATTCCTTGCAGACTAGCTAATAATCCACAGAGACATTAAATCCTCCAACATTTTATTGACAGAAAATTTCAAGGCCAAAGTAGCGGACTTCGGCTTGTCTCACCTTGCTTCAGAAAATAGTGGCACAACACATATTTCTACACAAGTGAAAGGAACAACAGGTTATTTAGATCTGGAGTATCTGAAAACCAACCAACTCATAGCCAAAAGTGATGTTTATTCATTTAGTGGTATTTCTGATTAAGATGATTACTGGAAGGCGGCCACTAGAGCTTGGAAAGGAGCGTAGAGAATGGATTACTATAAGATGGGTAAACCAAAATAATTTCCGGAGAACAGTTTACCTAATTTTTGTAGCATTCACATATGCATCGAAGTGGACAATCTATTGCAGGTTTTGCAACGATTCCTTGATTTTTCCTTGCAGAGAAGAGTATTTGTAAAAAGGTAGAGTAAAAGGCTTGGTATTAATCTTTAAGCTTTCCTGAAAATTTTTGCGATCCATAGTCACTGACATTGAATTGCATGAATAAATGAATTTCTATACTCAAAATTAATTTCCATTTTGTGCGCTGCAATTTCTATTTCACGTACTAGTTTCCAATTAGTTTCAAGCTGTCTTGCAATTAGTTTTCATTTCTATTAACAATCAAATTAAAAAATTTCTATACTCAAAATTAGTTTCCATTTTGTATGCTACAATTTCTATTTCACGTACTAGTTTCCAATTAGTTTCACGCTGACTTGCAATTAGTTTCCATTTCTAACGCTACACAGATCCAACAGTATACTAAATCAACAACAAAAAATAAAAAAATCAATTATGATAAAAGTGAAATGATTCAAAAATAAATACTTTCGATGTAATTATAAATATAATATAATAAATATATTATAAAATATTCAAAATATTAAAATAAAAACCAAAAAAATAATTATTACATCATCCCATTTACAACACCCTCTACAACACCCTGAAGGTTAAACGTTTTCCACTTTTCATACCTCTCGGGCTTAATCAGCCACATGATGATGTAGAAGGAGCCGAAAAGTGAGTGGGAAACTTGACTGAGCGATAACATTAATAATTAGAGGGCTTTATGCTTATATTATAAGATGAGTGGAGAGAGACTCATCCACGACACCTTCTCCTTCATAAACGTCACATTTCATTTAAAACAAACCTCTCTCCTTTTTTTTAATATATATTTACTATATTGGTTTTAATGTTTATTACTTTATTTTTTATATTTCTATTTTTTTATAATATATATATATATATTTTGTTTTATTTGTAATTTTTATTTTTAAAATAATTTTTAAAACATAATATTAATAATAATGTGCACATATTTTTGTCCAGTACTGTGTTTTCTGAGCGAGTTACTCGTTTTGGAACCTAGATTTTGACAGGAAATATCCTTAGATCTACTAAACAAAATGAGGAAAATTAGAGCTCGTTGGAAAGTTAATTCCGTAGATCAAGATCTTGAAGGGGTTGCATGACTAGATTTGGTCATTAACCATTCCAACAAATTAGTAGAAGTTGAAGCTACGAATTTGGAACAAAAAATCAAATTTTTGAGTTTGATTTAGAAATTTCATTTACCCAAAATATATTTTTGTTGCAAATTCATTTCAAATTATTGGCTTTTCCAAAGAAATCTCCACATAGAGTAATGGAAAGCATGAATGCATTATTATTTTATTTATTAATTTCAATTTTAAATTGGGAATTTGTTGTGACATTTTTGCATTTCCATGGTTTTTAGTGATATTTTTCATGAGATTCTTGCAGAGTTGTTGCAAGGAGACGAAGTCAATAATTTGGAGCAATGAGATTGCACCAGCAGAGAAAGAAAAAGAAATTTTTCTACTCCAAAATAAGAGATCAAATATGTTTTTTAACAACTTCCTTTTTGCGAGATTTTCTGTAATTATAAATAAATATTTTGAGAAGGAGAAAGGGTTCCTCTTTTCTACAAGAAAGAGACTCTTAGCACTTTTATGGGCAGAACCTATGTTGTAGATTAAAAAAAAATACTCAGATCTAAGCATTGGGGGTTTTTCTTTCAAGATCTAATCTATGTTTGAGAACGAGATCTAGCATTTTTGCAACTCTTTTCTTTACTAGTAGAGTTGATGGTTTCCAGAGGATTGTTGGAGACTCATTGTAAATTAGAGGAGATACAAGATTATTGGTTGTATTTTCAAATACCTTTTATTTGTTAATAAAATAATATTTCTTTTAATGGTAGATTTGTGCCAATTATTCCATGTTTTCCACTTCTGTTAAATATGTGAATGGTTGTTTATTTGATCAACTATCTGAGCTTGTAATTACATTGAGCTATTATTGATTTCTAAATTTGGTCATGCATTTAATCAAATTTCTAAGTAACTATTTACTCAAAAAATTATCATTATAAACAATTTAATTGTCATTAAAATTGTGTGAACTTTTTCCAAATTTTAATGGTTCATCTTTCATTATTTTAAATCTCCAAACAAAACATGTCTTGAACTTAAAATATTAGTTGCTATAACTACTTCAACAACCTAATATTCATAAAAAAAAACATGTTAAACCAAAATTATTGTTGAATCTTTGCACTTGGTATTTAGGAGCTATCTCTTATGTACCGAGTTAGATTAATTTTTGTTATTTTTTTTCATTTGTGAGTAGTTTTGCATTTAGATTTAGATATAGATTTAACTTTCATTATAGAAAACTCTCCTTACGCAGCAACAATTGATTGGTGGATTAGTTGAGCCCTTATCTCATCTTAAGGAATGATTTCTTCCAAGCATGCAACAAGATGGTAACTGTGATTTACTTTTTTGTTGATAAGTATATAAATAATCACAAGTCAACAAGAAGAGTGAGGGGGTGACTAGACCTATTAGAACTAGTCAGAATCGCCATCCCAAGTGGATAAGGGATTAATTGGGACCCTGACCAGGTCATCTCCCCATTGTTGATTTTGATAATTTTTGGCGATCAACGAAGTATAATATCAATAATTACCTTAAAAACTATGCACAAAAAATTGACTAACCTTCGTATAAGAGAGAGCGTAATTCTTCACAGAGACCCATGAACGATTCTTAGAAGTCACCCATGATAAAATTGACAAATACATTAACCATCCTACTTCTTATCACACAAAAGGTGATCACCTAGCCATAATTAATTAGGTGGATCGAAATATGCCATGCACTATAGGTTTTTACACATTAAAACCAACTCTCACCTAGGGAAATAGCCTAAGCAACCACTTTTTCTATGTTATTTCCATTAAATAATTCAACTACCATGAGACTAATCTATAAGTTCATTAATTTTACGTTATCCTCACAATTTTACCCATTATAGGGAAAGTAATTCAAAATATTTTCACTCAAATTTTCTATTTCGATAGGAATAATTTAAAAAATCATTTATTTATTGATTATTCCTTAATCCTTTAACAATTCTCATAGAAATAATCTATTAAACCATTATCTATATATATATATATATATATATATATATATATATATATATATATATATATATATATATATATATAGAGAGAGAGAGAGAGAGAGAGAGAGAGAGAGATCGACAACTGGGTGAGTATTGTACTCATGCAATGTTGATTCCAACCATTACCACTATAACTGATAGGTGAACCATGTCACCCCCAGCACATGGCCCATGGGTAAATTTTCAAGATTTGAACTTGTAACTGTGGGACATGTTATCCCTACATGTCGCACACTTGAACTAATGAGGGAGTGCAGTTCTAATCCATAAATGTTAAAAGAAACCAAGGGGATTGAAGGATGAGTGCAGACTTATAAATAACCAAGAACCTACAACCAGCTAGGTAGAGGCCAACGAATGCAACGAAGAGGAGAAAGCTTCCAAGGTAGAGAATGGGGAGGATTTAGAAGAGGAAGGGGTATGTTAATTGCTATAATTTCACACGTCTATGAAATATTGCACGGGGATTCCCTAATTTATGCACAATTTGAACGTATTGCAAGAATTTGCATCATCCTAATCAGTATTTTCCTCAGTTTATTGTGTTGGTAGGAGAAGAGGAGTCTAAACATATAGATGATAGTTATCGAAGTGCATAGGTACCATGCATAAGTAGGAGTAGTTACATAAGGAGGAACAAGGAAATGAACACACACAGTTAGATAAGGAATTTAACCTCATCAGTGTGTTAGAAATTTTGTAGAATCAACCCTAAATTTTGATCTGGTAAAATAAAAGGTCACATATATGGAAGAAAAAAGGGAGTTGATTGCGATAAAATGGAGCTCGCCAAGCTTGAATGCACATAAGGACTATCTATATACGATATGCCCATAGTATATGACAAATCCGCACCTAGAGAATTTGTTGAGGAGGCAAGTCTTATTCATATTTTTATGAAAAGTTGTTTGGAGTTAATGAAGGATGAATTAGCTTTAAATAGACAATGCAAAATGATTGATCAATTCTTTCAAGAATGTGAAGTACCTACTTCTAACACCCCACAATCCATAGTTAAGAAAGTTGTGTGAATAAGAACATACATAGAATTTAGATTGAGTGCCCAAATAGGGGCTATTACATGGACAATATCATTATGGATTTTGTCTTATATGTGAATATCCTTCATCAAAAGGAAAGGGATATGATAGGGAGACCAAAGTTTACTTTGCCACCCATCAATCTAATATTAACAAATCAATTCAATATTTTTCCCATTTGTACACTCACATGTATAAAAGTCTACATTGACTGGGTCAAAAGCACTATGAATTCTGAGGTGATAGAGATTGTAGATGATACAAATCCATATTATTATTTATTGGGAATCGAGTGGCCTTTTGATAGCCACGTCAATATCAACCTAAAGGAGAGGTAGTTATATTTGAATCAATAGAATTGAGTTTTATTGCACCATTAGATCCAAAGGAAGGAGATCATTATGTGGAGCATATAAGAGAGGAGTTCAACACATAATACCTTGAAAATATTTACAATGTGACTTTGTGGAGGGACAATTTTTTCAATCCAACTGCTAATGGTGTGTTGATTTGGCATAGTATTAACACTTTTTCCTGAAATTTTGAGGAAGAACTTGAGAACTAGCAATAGAGGTTACAAGGAGTCTCTGTTAGGACCCTATAATACTAGGGTATTCCCCTTACAGCTATTCTTAGTGCAGCCATGATCCAGATATTTTTACTTCAAATATGCATACATAATTGCATATAAAAAAGCATGTAAACATGAAATCATATCACATGAAAGGAGCGGAAATAAAATGCAACCATGAGAAGAAAAGACACAACATATTTGTAAAGGAGTTCACCTATTGTGGGTTACATCTCCGGACTCTGCTCAAAGTGGGGAGGTCTCTTTCATTAGTCTTCAACAAAATCAAATTACAAGCATGTACAAAAGGCACCTTATACCTCCACTTCTGGGGATAGCCGTAAAATGCACACCTCTGCTGAAGAAATGGACTGCACCGTTGAATTCTTGGTGTGAAATCATGCCAAATGACTATAAACTCAATTTCTTTCTAGCTCGGCCAAAATTTGGACCCTCGGGAATCCCAAAGATTCCCCAAATATTCCTTCTTGCTGGTTGACTAGAATTTTGTTTCTCATATGAAAATTTTGACTTCCCCACTGTGCTCCTTGCGAAAAATTGAGTAAAATGAGTATAAACTCGGCCTAATTCTGAAACATGAAAATTTGGCCTCTAGGGAATCTCCAAGATTCCTCAAGATTCCATAAATATTATGTGGTGTCGGTTGACTGAAATTCTATTGCTCAGATGATGAAACTAATTATACCATCACGTTTCCTGTGAAAAACTGAGAGGGATGAGTATAAACTCAACATAATTCTGTCACTGTGAAAATTTGGCCTCAGGGGAATCTTTTAGATTCCTCATGATTCTCAAAAGATCCCTTCTTGCAAGTTCACTGAATATCTATTCCTAAAATGAAGAAACAGATCTCTCCATCTTACTCCTTGCGAAATTATGAGAAAAATTAAACTTGATATACTTATGCCTTTGTAAAAAATAAGCCTCCAAGAGAATCTCAAAGATTCCTCAACATTCTACAAAAAAGGAATATTCTCAGAAAGATTTAGTCTTGAAAAACATGACATCAAAGTTTTTTTGTTGTTGGATTCTTCACTGCATCCTCTCTCTATTGGGTGAATGAAAAAATCATGTTTAAATAAAAAACTCTCGGGTGGATTTACCAACATAATATGTTGGGTCTGTTGGTGGCGCAAATACTTTTCGTGTGGGAGGCCTGGGATCCAACCTCGCGGCCTCCCCACTTGGAATTTTGCACCAGTGTGTTGTTTTATTTATGGTTATTGATTGGGGAGCTACCACAATGGGTGGACCGGCCACCAAGCCGATGCATGTTCGATCCCTCACAACTCTGATTAAAATGGGCTATATATATATATATATATATGGTGGGCGGTGTCCTGGGTCGAAGCTGCAGGCCCCGACCCAATATATATATATATATATATATATATATATCTTTTACAGTCCGTTGGGGTGGCGAGCGTGGCAGCCCACCGCCCCCTTATTTTTTAATATTTTTTGTTATGAAAAAAATTGGACAAAAATTATCGACCAGATTTTTGGGGTCACTGTTATCTTTAAGTAGGCAAAAATTTCACCTGTTTCGACCGATGGAAACCATCGCTGCAAAGTTTCAATTTGTGTCCTCATTAATTTCCACCAAATTTAGCGGCGTCACCAGATTTATTTGAACTCCAAATTTAGTTGGCATTCTACCAAATTTAGCTAGGGAGCCTAGTTTTACCAAAATTTTAACTGACCACAACTTTCACATACGACGTCAGATTCAGGTGTCATTTACACCATTTGAAATATTGCGACGAGATATTCGATATAACCCTAGTTTCACTGCAATCTAGTAAATTTTATTTTTGAGTTTTTCCTGAGCCCTCTTGGTTCTTTCAATGTCTCTAGAGCCACCTGGATTAAGCCCTCTATTCTCCTTTTTGTGCCCATGTATCCCCATTTTGTTATTTTTGTTCCCCATAGAAGCTCAATATTGTTATTGTTTTGCCCTTACATTATTATTGTTATGTAGATTATGATTATATTGTGACCCCTTAGACTCCTATATATACCAAGGAGGTATTATAATTTGTATCATTCAATAATTGTTCATTTATGTAATGTAAAGGGGGATGCCCCCTCAAAGAGGCTAATTTTGAGGTCTTTTATCTATCTATTTTGTGATCTGGTTACTTAACATTTGGTATCAAAGCTTTGGATTCTAGGGTTTCGCTGCTACAAACAAGACATCTTGGAATTTTCGCTATGCCTGTTTTTCCACGAAGGTTCGGAAGCTAAAATTTTGACTACATAGAGAAGAAATCCTGATGACCTTTGTGTAAATATTTCATATCTTGGTTCGCTATATTGTCTGAGATATGGTCTGAAGAAGTTAGGGTTTTTGCATGCTCTAGAATTCCCTCTCAAATAAGTGACCTTGGGAAAATTTTCATAACTTCCTCTTTAAGCATCGGATTTCAATTTTATAAAAAAATGTATGAAATTTCACGGACTATAGTATTTTTTGTATAATTTTCAGGGACGAAGTTCGAAACCGTGACATGTGGCACTTTGTATAAGTTCGCTCTATTGAACCAGTCCATAATCAAGTCATCATGGGAGAATGGGCATAAATTTAACTTGAAGAATTCAAATTTGTTATGAATTGTAGAATTAGAAATAATACTCAGAGGGATACCATAGGATTGAATTTCATATCTTTTAGATCTGAAATCACAAAGATACAACAGTTTCAATATCGAGCTCCTAAAAAGCAAGAAAAAGGTGTGTATTTTTAAAATTTTGCATAACTTTTATTTGAAAAATCAGTTTGAAGTGATTAAAGGGTTATAGTGAATTATATATATATATATATATATATATATATATATATATATATATATTATTCTTTTATTCTAAAATTTCTAGAAATAAGAAAATGGACACATCTAGTAATCAATGAGGATGCATGAAGAAGAGGAAGAAATGTAGCATTATATATCAAATTTACGAGGTTGAGTGAAAAACATTTTGCTCTTGCTAAAAGTAACAAAAAATGAATTGGAAGCCATGAAAAATGTTATGATAGATGATGTAAAAGGAGACATTGGATTTTTGAATGATGGTTTAAAAGAAGACATGGAAGAAATGATGAATGTCAAGATAGAGGGGCTGAAGGAAGGTTTGGCGAAGTTGCTAGAAGAAATGCTTCCCAGTGGTGACAAGGTAATCCATGAAAATCATGATGAGGACAAAAGGAATATGAATTATGATTTTAGATACTCCAATGTTGGGTTTAAGAACCACCACATTCCGAAGATCGATATGAGGAAGTTTGATGGCAGGGATCCAGTAACATGGATACTACAAATGGACCAATATTTTGATCTCCACGATGTGAAACAGACAAGAAAGGTACACATTGTAACTTTATATTTAGAAACCAATCAGTTTGTATGGTATCGATGGATTTGTTATCATAAACCACTTGTCACTTGGTCAATATTTACAAATGAAATGATAACACATTATGAGGGTACAAAGAGAAATACCTTCTTTAGCCAATTGATAAATCTCAAACAAAAGGGTTCAATGGCAGAGCACATCTAGGACTTCCAAAAATTGAATATCAGGGTAACTGATATTCTAGAAGAGCATAGGATTGATGTATTCATAGGGACTTTGAAGGATAACATCCAAATTTAGGTTCACCTTTGTAAGCCTCATTCATTGGAGAAGGCATTGAGGATGGAAAGAAAAGTTGAAATAAAAACTATGACAACAAGGAATTCTACCACACACACTTACAAATATGGATGTGTTGTTGCTCCTAGCCTTCCACAACCTACAAGGTTTATGCCACAACAATTAAAGGAAAAAATATAAAAATGGATTTTCTATACTTGTGATATCAAATACAATAAAGGTCATAAGTGTACTGAGAATAAATTATTCTACATAGATTGTGAAGAGGAGGAAGAAAAGGAACAAGAAACATCAAAAGAGGAGGATATACACCAAGAATGAACCACTGAGAAAGAAGAAATGAATATGACCATATCTTGCAATGGATTGGCAGGAATTACCACTCCTCAAATGCTCAAGATAGAAGGATATATCAAGAATAAAAACGTAATATTGTTGATTGATTGATTCAAGTAGTACTCATACTTTTATTCATTGTAAGATAGCCAAGGAATTGAATTGCTTCATATATATATATATATATATATATATATATATATATATATATATATATATATATATATATATATATATATATATATATATATATATTATTCTTTTATTCTAAAATTTCTAGAAATAAGAAAATGGACACATCTAGTAATCAATGAGGATGCATGAAGAAGAGGAAGAAATGTAGCATTATATATCAAATTTACAAGGTTGAGTGAAAAACATTTTGCTCTTGCTAAAAGTAACAAAAAATGAATTGGAAGCCATGAAAAATGTTATGATAGATTATGTAAAAGGAGACATTGGATTTTTGAATGATGGTTTAAAAGAAGACATGGAAGAAATGATGAATGTCAAGATAGAGGGGCTGAAGGAAGGTTTGGCGAAGTTGCTAGAAGAAATGCTTCCCAGTGGTGACAAGGTAATCCATGAAAATCATGATGAGGACAAAAGGAATATGAATTATGATTTTAGATACTCCAATGTTGGGTTTAAGAACCACCACATTCCGAAGATCGATATGAGGAAGTTTGATGGCAGGGATCCAGTAACATGGATACTACAAATGGACCAATATTTTGATCTCCACGATGTGAAACAGACAAGAAAGGTACACATTGCAACTTTATATTTAGAAACCAATCAGTTTGTATGGTATCGATGGATTTGTTATCATAAACCACTTGTCACTTGGTCAATATTTACAAATGAAATGATAACAAATTATGAGGGTACAAAGAGAAATACCTTCTTTAGCCAATTGATAAATCTCAAACGAAAGGGTTCAATGGAGGAGCACATCTAGGACTTCCAAAAATTGAATATCAGGGTAACTGATATTCTAGAAGAGCATAGGATTGATGTATTCATAGGGACTTTGAAGGATAACATCCAAATTTAGGTTCACCTTTGTGAGCCTCATTCATTGGAGAAGGCATTGAGGATGGAAAGAAAAGTTGAAATAAAAACTATGACAACAAGGAAGTCTACCAGTCACACTTACAAATATGGATGTGTTGTTGCTCCTAGCCTTCCACAACCTACAAGGTTGATGCCACAACAATTAAAGGAAAAAATATAAAAATGGATTTTCTATACTTGTGATATCAAATACAATAAAGGTCATAAGTGTGCTGAGAATAAATTATTTTACATAGATTGTGAAGAGGAGGAAGAAAAGGAACAAGAAACATCAAAAGAGGAGGATATACACCAAGAACGAACCACTGAGAAAGAAGAAATGAATATGACCATATCTTGCAATGGATTGGCAGGAATTACCACTCCTCAAATGCTCAAGATAGAAGGATATATCAAGAATAAAAATGTAATATTGTTGATTGATTGATTCAAGTAGTACTCATACTTTTATTCATTGTAAGATAGCCAAGGAATTGAATTGCTTCATATATCCAACACCAGAGTTTCAAATGATGGTTTCAAATGGAGGAAGTATAAATTGCTCAGTAAAGTGTTTTAATATCAAGCTAACCATGGGTTAATATGTATTTAATAGTCCAATGCTTTCCACTCCAATGGGTGGTGTTGATGTTATACTAGGATTCTAATGGTTACAATATTTCTGGATGATAAATTTTTATTTTGAAGAAATTTTCTTGAAATTGTTTTGGGAAGCAAAGGAAATTGAAATAAGGGATATCACAGGGAAGCCACAAAATATAATTAGATATAATGGCATGAACAAACTTATGAATAAATAATAATAGGGCTTAATTGCAAAATTATGCTCACTAGAGGTTCAAACATCAAAACCATCTATTTCTCAATATCTCCAAAAAGTCTTAGGCAATCATTCCAAGGTATTTGAGACTCCAAAAGGCCTCCCACCTATTCCTGATCATGATCGTGATATTCATTTGATTCCAGGAAGTCTTCCTCCAAACATCAAACCTTACAGATATCCCTATTCCCAAAAGATTTAAATTGAATGTATGGTTGCATAAATGCTATAGGTTGGTATAATTCAACCTAGTCAAAGTTATTTCTCTTCTCCAATAAAATTAGTGCACAAGAAGGATGGATCATGGCATATGTGTCTGGATTATAGGGATATAAACACACTCACTATTAAGGATAAATTTCCCATTCATGTCATTGATTCATTTTTGGATGAATTGCATGGAGAAACTTACTTCACCAAGCTAGATCTTCATTTAGGATATCATCAAATTAAAATGAAGACTAAAGACATTCCGAAAACACCATTAAGAACTCATGAGGGTCATTATGAATTTTTGGTCATTCCTTTTGGCCTTACTAATGAACCCTCAAAATTTCAAGGCTTGATGAATTCCATTTTCAAACCCTTCCTTAGAGACTTTTGTTAGTATTTTTTGATGATATACTAATATACAACAAGTCTTCGAAGGATCATGTTCAACATGTTGATAGGATGCTCAAACTATTGGAGGAGAAACCATTATATGTAAAAGCCTCCAAATGCTTCTTTCGAGCATAGGAGGTGAACATTTGGGTCATATTGTACCTCATGAGGGTGTTAAGGTAGACCCTAACAAATTTAAATCCATCAAGGAATGGAAAATTACCACAACCATAAATCATCTTTGAGGATTTATCTAGTTGATAGGGTATTATTGCAAGTTTGGTAAGATTTATGGGAGAATAAATGATCAGGTGCTCAGTGTAAAAGATAAAAAATGAAAGTGCTCAAAATTGTTTGGAAACTGAATGACAGCGATGAGCTCGTCGCCAGGAATCCAACACAATTTGTTTCGTTGAAAACATAGTTAGGATGAAGAAGATAGAGCTTGATGTTCGTTTTCCTAAACAACTAAAAAATTTTGCAGAACAGGACAGAAGGATGACATGGCAACCCAGTCAACATACAAGGTATACTCTAGGAGTATTCTTCAGTTTTTCCTAGTGACACTGTAACAAGTGTCACAACAGTATTCGCCGAATTGGTTTGAAGGTGATTTTTTTTTATATTTTGGCTCCTAAGGTTGAATTTGATTTTTTTTAATATGGTCATGGACAACCCAACCAGAGGCTAACACATGGTGCAGCCAGGGGCCACCACATGCCCCCTCTGGTGGACCCTCTCCAAAGTTTGAATTAACTCATTGCAAGGTCGAATTTCATTTTATTTTCCAAAGTCCGATGGTTGAATTATATGCAATGTTCGATTGTTGAATTATTTCCAAAGTCCGAGTTATACATATGTTATGGTGGCTCATATAAAATTTAAACATATTACAAAGTCTAAAGGTATACATATATATGGCACATATATGAAATATATGCTAAGGTTTCAAACATTATGGTAAGGTGGAAAAATGTGTATAGGATGGGTGGAGGTCGGGGCTCAATCCCACTACCTCCCCACAATAGCGCTTCGGTTTACCACTGGCCCAAAGCTTTAGTCTTTGTTATATCTACGCATCGACTTATATTTATTGTCACAGGAAATGTGCAGTGGGGGTTTGGAGGGGGCCAGCCCCCTCCCCATACAACCATTAAACGAGACAACGATGGGATCAGAGAACATAGTGCAGAGATTGTGCTTAATAAGTGGGTTTAATACCCCTTAATCCTTGGTTAAATGTGCTAATCAATTTATTAATCCGGGTTATATGTAAATGCTCTTATGTGCATTTAAACCTCACTTATCCATTTTAATCTACTCTTTATATTAATTAACTCCAATATTAGTTTGGTGGAGTTTTAGAGGCGCCTCCAAAACTGGAAGATTCTCCAATTTTGGCGGTCTTAACTGGAGTCTTCTCTAGTTTTGGAGGTGATTTCCTAGGAAAATTAAATTAGGCATATATTTTGAAATTTTTGACCAAATTGAGATAAATAAGAGTCATTTATGATAGATTTGGACATTGTTGACTCATTGAAGCATGTTTCAGGAGCTGTAGGTGAATGTAAACATGATTTTTTTCACTTTTAAATTAATACAGAGGCCCAAGCCATGGAAGTTGGACCAAGGAGATGTAGCTCAAGAGGGGTGAAATCCTTCATCAAAACACTGTGTTAATGGATCAATTGTGATGATTTGTTTTACTTGTTTATGTTGTTGTTCAACATTTTATTTCATGCTTTATGTTCTTGAATTGAATTTAAAACTCAACTCATTTTCCTGTTTGACACTCATAAACACCAAGGAAACCTATGCACATAAAGCATAAGATCAACAAATAAATTTTAAATATGAAGATGAAATTAGCAAAATAAAACTAACATTCAAAATCAGATCAAGTTGGTATCAGAGCCCAAGGTTGATAAGGTTATTTTCTTGATAGTTGCTTGAGTTTTGTGTAAGTAGTTTTTTAATGGTTGCAAATTTGTGATTCTTACAAGGTTAAAGTTGCAGAGAGGTGAAGGGAAATTGTTGGTTGCAAGTCTTGAGATTAGGACCAGAAGAAGGATAGCCACAAGGGCACCATCTCCATCCAAAGTTTCACTCACAACTGCATTTGAAACACCTGAATTTTTATCTCAAGAAGTTGATATTGAAGAGGTACAAGCACCAAAAGTTGAGCTTGAATCCATAGCCATCATGTCAGGTGTTGGAGAAATTGAAGGTCATTCAGAAGAGGATGATGTCAATAAATACTTCAATGACATAAAGAGGATGGTTAAAATTATGTTTGATGCATTTACTGCTGGGATGGTAGTAGAAGGCTCTAAGCCTCCACATGGAGAAGGAACTTTAGATGATAAGAAGGATGAAGAACAGATTCAAAGGGTAGTGGAGGAAAGCCACCTCCATATCCACCATCTTCATCATCCTCATCATCACCATCATCATCATCTTCCACTTCCACCACAAAAACCACCCATACTCACTCAAAGACCACAAGAGGAAAAACACCCTTACTCAAACTTGATGTCAAATTTGAGCTTCCAATGTATAATGGTGAGATAAATGCAGAAATATTGGACAATTGGATACGTCAATTGGAGGTGTATTTCATAATTCAAAACTTTCATGAAGATGCCATAAATATCCAATTGGCTTCTTTGAGGATGGACAGACTTACACTTATATGGTGGAAATAAAAGACTCAAGAAGAGATTAAAAACTACAATAGGATATCTATGTCTTGGTCAATTTTTATTGCTGCCATTAAAAGGAAATTATATCCCTTAGCTTACATGCAAAATACCATTATGTATTGGAAAAATTTTATACAGTTGAAAGGGAAAAGTGTGTAAGATTATACTCATTAATTTAGGGGAAGAGCTCTAATTTTGGGTATTAATTTATATTCTCAAGAAACTTTGTTAAAGTATGTTGGGGGTTTGCACAATTACCTTAGGAACACAATTATCATGTTTAATCCCACAAACATATATGAGGTTTGTGTTCAAGCCACACATTTAGAAGCAAGAGGGAAATAGAACATAAATGAGAAAAGTGATAGTGAGGGTAAACGAAAGGGAAAGTTTTATGGAAGAGGAAAAAGAAATAGATCTATCAAAAGAGAGAAGGAGAAACTCACATGTAAGCACTGTTTGAAGGATTTCCATGATGAAAACCATTGTTGGAAACTTCATCCAGAGTTGAAGCCAAGAAAATTGAAAGCCAAAGAAAAGGGGAAATTTTTGCTATAATTGAAAATGGCTTAGGTTCAGATTCAGGAGATGAGACAAAAATTATAGCCATGGGTTTGAAAGGTAAAAACATAGCAAGCACTATTTCTTCAAATTGTTCCAATTTCATTCAAGATGAAGATACAAGAATATAACTTTTCCATATTAGATTCATCTCTAAACATATCAATGTTGATACACTTTTTAATAGTGGGTCACAAGATAATCCAATTTTCGAAGACTTGGTTAAGCAACTAGACCTTGAAACTGTTAGACATCCAAGACCTTATCTTTTAGGGTGGATATTCTAGAATGAAAACTTGCAGGTTACAAGGAAGTGCATATTAAGATTCGCCATCAATTTAAACTTTCTTGATGAAGTTGAATTTGATGTGGTGTCGCTTGAGACACCAAGTATTGTATTGGGAAGTCCTTATTTGTATGATAGGAAAGCAATATTTCATCGCCATGAGAATAAGTATCGCTTGTTTAAAGATGGTATTGAGTACATAATTAGAGCGCATAAGAAGAAGACAAGTTTGTCTCTTATACATGTAGGAGAAATGAAGAGAATAGTGAATACAAGTCAGAATTTGACATTGTAAATGATCAAACAAAGAGATGTTTTGAATCAAACCTTTAAAAATGATGCATCGAATGAAAAAGTTGATTTCATTAAGTTTTATTATGCTTGTAATGAGATGTTTCAGGACTCTAATAGGTTTCCTTTGAAAGGAGGTGAACAAGATGTAAAAAAATTTCAGTAGTCAACATCAGTGTTGAGTAGTGTTGGAAACAAGATGCCGATGCAAGAGAGTGCAAAGGTCAAAGAGAAAGAGACAAAGCAGTTTGAAAAGGAAGGCATGGGTTCCACAAGTGGTTTTTTTTTTTTTTCTAAAGGGTACATGGCAATGGAGAAGATACTTGGTCAAGAGTCGACACAAGTACAAAGAAAGATCAGCTAAGAATCACCACGGTGACAATGTTCAAGGTGAAATAGTTTTTAAGTTTCCTTTGATTAATGACCAAGGTAGGAACAAGATGGTTTCTGCAAGAAAAACTTGCTGCTCTGCAAATTTGATAAAATTGTAGCATGACGATTGTAAAAAATAGAAAGAGAAGGTCGCAAGAGTCAAGGAAAAAGTTAAGTTTTGTGAAAAGCTCCATTTAATGAAATTGGGAAAATTTTAGTGGATAGAGACTAGAAGGGCGAGGAAACAATACCCTCATCCACATGATCAATAATAAAATAGATTTTGGGGTCCAAAAGGCTTCTATTGCGGAGGAATGATCAAGTGCTCAGTGTAAAATCTCAAAAATGAAAATGCTCAGAATTGATTGGAAACTAAACGACAATGAAGAGTGCGTCGACAGGAATCTGTCACAATTTGCTTCGTCGAAAACAAAGTTCAAATGAACAAGATAGAGGATACTATTTGTGTTCCTAAACAACAAAAAAAATTTCAAAACAGGGCAGAAGGATGACATGGTAGCCCAATCAGCACACATGGTATATTCTAGGAATATTCTTCAGTTTTTCCCAGTGACACTGTGACAAGTGTTAGAGTAGGATTCGCCGAATTGGTTTGAAGGTGATTTTTTTTATATTTTGGCTCCTAAGGTTGAATTCAATTTTTTTTATTATGGTTAGGGACAACCCAACTAGAGGCTGACACTTGGTGCAGCCAGGGGCCACCATGTGCCCCCTCTAGTGGACCCTCTCCAAAGTTCAATTTAACTCATTGCAAGATTGAATTGCATTTTATTTTCCAAATTTCGATGGTTGAATTATATGCAAACTCCGATGGTCGAATTATTTCCAAGGTCCGATTTATACATATATTATGGTGGCGCATATCAAATTTAAACATATTACAAAGTTCAAAGTTATACATATATATATGCCACATATATGAAACTGGGAAAATTTTAGGGGCTAATATTCATAGATGGGATAATTTTCCATGCTTTTTCCAAGAAAAAGTTTCGCCAATTCCCACTTTTTCCTAAATATGATTCGCCCAAATTTTACAAGAGAAAAATATTTTACCTCAAAAATCACCAAAAATTTACAGATTCTATATAAAACTATTAGAATTCGGAATATTTTTACTAAAATATCACCAAACATTTTATTGTTTGCATATTATGGATTAGTAAGATTCACCAAGTTTTCTAATCTTTAAGATAAATTTCCATCCTTAAAATTTTCCTTGATATGAAATGTATGCTAAGGTTTCAAGCCTTATGGTAAGGTGGAAAATGTGTATAGGATGGGCAGAGGTCGGGGCTCGACCCCACAACCTCCCCCACAACTGTGCTCCGGTTTACCACTAGCCCAAAGCTTTAGTCCTTGTTATATATAAGCACTAACTTATATTTATTGTCACATGAAATGTACAGTGGGGGTTTGGAGGGGGCCAACCAACTCCCCATACAACCATTCTATCAGACCATGATGGGAGTGGAGAACAAAGCGTGGAGATTATGTTTAATAAGTGGGTTTAATACTCCTTAATCCTTGGTTAAATGCGCTAATCAAGTTATTAATCCGAGTTATATGTAAACACGCTTATGTGAATGTAAACCTCACTTATCCCTTTTAATATGCTCTTTATATTAATTAAATCTAAGATTAGTTTGGAAAATTTTTAGAGGCCCCTCCAAAACTGGTAGATTCTCCAACCTTGGCGGTCTTAACTGGAGTCTTCTCTAGTTTTGGAGGAGATTTCCTAGGAAAATTAAATGTGGCATATCGTTTGCAATTTTCAACCAAATTGACAGCAAAAAGAGTCATTTGTGATAGATTTGGACATTCTTGACTCATTGAATCATGTTTCATGAGCTTTAGGTGAATGTAAACATCAAATTTTTCACTTTTGAGCTAAGACAGAGGCCCAAGCCATGGAAGCTAGACCAAGGAGATGTAGCCCAGGAGGGGTGAACTCCTTCATTAAAACACTATGTTAATGGATCAATTGTCATGGTTTTCTATACTTGTTTATGCTATTGTTCAACATTTTTATTTCATGCTTTATGCTCTATAATTTAATTTAAAACTCAGCTCATTTTCCTGCTTGATACTCTTAAACACCAAGGAAACCTATGCACATAAAGCATAAGATCAATAAATAAATTTTAAATATGAAGATGAAATTAGCACAGTAAAACTAACATTCAAATTTATATCAATAACAATATCTATAACAACATTATTGAAGAAAGATGCATTTTCTTGGACTCCAGAAGCAACTAAGGCCTTTAAACATCTTAAAGAGGTAATGTGCCAAGCATCGGTCTTAGCTATGTTTGACTTCACAAAAACCTAAATTGTGGAATGTGATTCCTTAGGAAATTGAATTGGTGTTTTTTTAATGCAAGGAATACCCATTGATTTTGAAATTTGTCCAATTGTTGGCTTGATGTGACCTAGACCCAGGTTCATAGATGGTTGTGTGAACCGACAAATCCCTCTTACCGACCCTTTTGGAAATGATCTACTGTGCAAACCGAAGTCTCACCTCAGACAATATTAGGGTATGCTAGAACCAGGTTTCTGCATCCAAAGGGACTGTGGAATGTGGCTTTAGGGCTAATATTCTCTTAAGACTGTTGGGTGTGGAGCCTGATTATCTTGTTTACTTTGTATCACAGCATTGGACCCCTGTACCTTAAAAGGGGCGGCAACGCCGCCCGTAATTAATTGCTGCCGTGGGGGGTCCAGGGGGGGCCGGCAACACTTTTTTGGAGCCCCCCCCTGGCGGGGGTTCGGGGGCAGCGCCCCCGAAGCTAAAAACAGATGTAAAATTGCCTTGTAAAAGTATAGTAATTTCTAGTCAATCTGGGCCGTTCATTAGGCAAATGATATGACGGTAGAAGTTATGTTTTGATTAGGTTTTTTTTCCCTAGAAGGCAACCCCCTTGTATATATGAGGGTATTGTATTGCGGCTGTGTATTGTATGTGTATTCTCGGAGCGAGAAACAGAGAGGGAGACTGTGAGAGAGAACAAAGGATATTACAGCGGATCTACTGTAGGTTTTGTCTCTTTATTTTTGCTGGATAATAAAAAGGAAGGACTGGCTGTTCGGGGTGGACGTAGCCCAAACTGGGTGAACCACGTATATCTGTGTCTCTCTGGTTTTATGTGTTTTGTGTGCTTGTATTTTCCGCATATTTTGTGTGTTTCATTGCTCTGTAATATTTAATTTTCTAACAACTGGTATCGGAGCCGAAGGTATATTTGGCTGATAAACTCGCAAGAAAAAAGGGTTCCTGGTTCGAGTTGGAGCAATGGCGGACGATGGTAAGTTTAGGGTCGAGAAATTTAACGGCCAAAACTTTGCGCTGTGGAAGATGCAGATGGAAGATTATCTGTATCAAAAAGATATGTACCTACCATTGAGCGGAAAAACAAAGAAGCCGGCGACCATGACAGATGCAGAATGGAACATTCTCGATAGAAAGGCACTTGGAACAGTACGGTTGTGCCTTGCGGCGTCAGTCGCCTTCAATATTTCGAAGGAAACAACAACAGAGGGTTTGATGCAGACGTTGGCGAAACTGTATGAAAATCCCTCGGCCTCAAACAAGGTATTTCTTATGAAACGACTATTTAATATGAAGATGTCGGAAGGTGGATCTGTTGCAGACCATTTAAATGAATTTAATACGGTTACCAGTCAGCTAAGTTCTGTAGGGGTAAACTTTGATGATGAAGTTAGAGCTCTGTTATTCTTGTGCTCATTGCCAGAGAGTTGGAATGGTTTAGTAATGGCCATTAGTAACTTTGTCTCTGGATCTAGTACTTTAAAGTTTGATGATGTTGTGGGTGCTATCCTTAGCGAGGAAATGCGACGGAAAAGCTCCGGTGAAACATCGGGTAATGCTTTGAGTGCAGAGTCTAGGGGAAGAAGAATGGAAAGAGGAAAGAGCTCGGGATATCGCAGTAAATCAAGGAAAGGCAGATCCAAGTCTAGATCGGGGATAGTGTGTTGGAATTGTGGAAAGAAAGGACACCTAAAGAAAGACTGTAGATCTCGGAAGGGAAAAGAAGGAGACACACAGCAAGAAAACGATCATGAAGCAAATGTGACAGGTGATGTGTTACAAGATGCTTTGATTCTTTCTTTCGAAAATGTTACTGATTCTTGGGTTGTAGATTCGGGGGCTTCATTCCATGCCACACCTGATAAGAAATATTTTCATGACTATGTTCAAGGAGATTTTGGACAAGTTCGTTTGGGTGATGATAAACCCTGTAAAATTGTTGGAATGGGTAAAGTTATTGTAAAACAACAGAATGGAAACCAATGGCTACTAAAGGAGGTAAGGCATGTTCCAGATCTGAAGAAAAATATGATTTCAACAGGGCAGTTAGGCGGTGAAGGTTGTGTGACAACTTTCACGGATAAAACTTGGAAGGTCACCAAAGGAGCCCTGGTAATAGCAAAAGGCGAAAAGGTTGGTACATTGTATTTATGCAATGGTATTTCTAACTCTGTTAATGCTTTAACTTCCAAAGGAGCAGATGCGGCATTATGGCATCATAGGCTCGGACACATGAGTGAGAAGGGAATGAAGATTCTCCACTCAAGAAATTTGTTGCCAGGTTTGAAGAATGTTGATTTGGATTTTTGTGAGAATTGCATTTATGGAAAACAGAAGAGAGTCAGATTTCTCAGAGTTGGGAAAGAAAAGAAGAGCGAAAAATTGGAGCTTGTGCATACAAATGTATGGGGACCTGCTCAGGTATCATCTCTCGGTGGCTCTCGTTATTATGTTACTTTTATTGATGATGCAACTAGAAAAACATGGATTTATTGTATTGAGAATAAATCTGATGTATTTGATACTTTCAAGAAATGGAAAGCTTTGGTTGAGATTGAGACAGGAAAGAAGTTGAAGTGTCTCAGATCAGACAATGGAGGTGAATATTGCAGCAAAGAGTTTGATAGGTACTGTTCAGAGCATGGAATTCGTAGAGAGAAGACAGTTCCAAGAACACCACAAGAAAATGGTGTGTCGGAAAGGATGAACAGAACAATCATGGAGCGTGCAAGGTGCATGAGATTGCATGCGGGATTGCCTTTACAATTTTGGGCAGATGCTGTAGATACTGTTGTTTATCTAATAAACAGAGGGCCTTCAAGTTCTTTGGATGGTGGTATTCCAGAGGAAGCATGGACAGGTAAAAAGGTAAACTACTCTTTTTTAAATCCTTTTGGTTGTGAGGCCTTTGTCCATATTAATAAAAAAAATAGAACAAAGCTTGAGGAAAAATCAAAGAAATGTACCTTTATTGGATATGGTGTTAATGATTTTGGTTATCGCTTATATGATTATAAAAATCACAAAATCATTAGGAGCAGAGATGTAATATTCAATGAAAAGGTCTTGTATAAGAATCAGTTGCAGGAAAAGAAACAAGAAAAAGAAAGCAAGGAATACGCGATTCTTGATGAGATATCTGAAAAAGTAAAGGTGCCTGAAAATAATAATAATCAACAACCACAGCAGCAGCAACCACCACAACAGCAACAGGCACCTCAAACACCTAAAAGTGGTGTTATAAGATCTACCAGGATAAGTAGACCCCCTGAACGATACTCTCCTTCATTATATTATTTATTGCTGACTGATTCTGGTGAACCTGAATGTTATGAAGAAGCAATGCGGGTTGAAAGTAGGAAGAAGTGGGAGCTATCCATGGAAGAAGAGATGGACTCCTTAATGCATAACCAAACTTGGGACTTAGTCAAGTTGCCTGTAGGTAAAACTACATTGCAGAATAAATGGGTTTACAGGCTGAAGGAAGAAGATGGAGGAAAATAGAGGTACAAAGCTAGACTTGTGGTGAAGGGATTTGCACAGAAGAAAGGTATTGATTTTGATGAAATATTTTCTCCTGTTGTTAAAATGAATTCAATCAAAACTGTTTTAAGTCTTGTAGCAGCGGAAGATTTACATCTTGAACAGTTAGATGTAAAGACAACATTTCTCCATGGAGATTTGGAGGAAGAGATATACATGCAGCAACCAGAAGGATATGAGGTAAAAGGGAAAGAAAAATTGGTGTGCAGGTTAAAGAAGAGCTTGTATGGCTTAAAACGGGCTCCAAGGCAGTGGTATCTAGAATTTGACAAGTTTATGTCTGAACAAGGTTATACTAGATGTCACTCTGATCATTGTGTTTATCTAAAAAGGAAAAATGATGGCAGCTATATTATATTGTTATTGTATGTAGATGACATGCTTGTTGCGGGGTCTAACATGCAGGAAATAAATGTGCTCAAAAGAAAATTGGCAAATTCATTTGCAATGAAGGATTTGGGAGCTGCAAAACAAATCCTTGGTATGAGGATAACTAGAGACAGGAAAAATCACAAATTAACACTGTCTCAGTATGAGTACATAGAAAAGGTGTTGAAAAGATTTAATATGCACAATGCAAAACCGGTTAGTACACCTTTTGCTAGCCATTTCAAACTTAGTAAGGAGGTGTGCCCAAAGACCCAAGAAGACATGGATTATATGTCTAAAGTTCCATATGCATCAGCAGTTGGAAGCTTAATGTATGCAATGATCTGCACAAGGCCTGATATTGCACATGCAGTGGGAGTTGTAAGCAGGTACATGAATAATCCAGGAAAAGAACATTGGATGGCAGTAAAATGGATTCTCAGATATTTGAGAGGTACCACAAATCAAGCATTATGCTTTTGTGGTTCAAACATTGCTCTACAGGGATATGTTGATGCAGATATGGCAGGTGACAGAGATAACAGGAGGAGCACTACAGGATATGTATTTACTGTAGGTGGAACAACTGTCATTTGGGTTTCAAAAATCCAAAGTGTTGTTGCACTTTCAACAACAGAAGCAAAGTATGTTGCTGCTACAGAGGCTAGTAAAGAAATGATTTGGTTACAAAGGTTTATGGGTGAATTGGGTAAGAAGCATGATATGGGCACATTATACAGTGATAGCCAAAGTGCCATTCATCTTGCAAAGAACTCAGCATTTCATTCGAGGACTAAACACATACATCTCAAGTACCATTTCATACGGTCAGTATTGGAAGATGGAGAGTTGAAGCTGGAAAAGATACATACTAGCCAAAATCCTGCAGATATGCTAACAAAAGTTGTAACCATTGAGGAACTGAGAACATGCTCGGTTTCAATTGGTCTTCAAGAATGACGATGAAGATGAGAAACAACCAGGTCCAAAGAGGAGTCATTGTCCAGAAAATGAAGTAGTGGTGGAGTTGCTACAATCAGTCTCCAAGTGGGAGATTGTTGGGTGTGGAGCCTGATTATCTTGTTTACTTTGTATCACAACATTGGACCCTTGTACCTTAAAAGGGGCGGCAACGCCGCCCGTGGTAATCAATTTAGTGGGGGGTCCGGGGGCGACGGCGCTTTTTGGAGCCCTCCTGGCGGGGAGTTCGGGGCAGCGCCCCCCGCTCCTCGAATGTAAAATTGCCTTGTAAAAGTATAGTAATTTCTAGTCAATGCGGGCCGTTCATTAGGCTAGGAAAATGATGCGACGGTAGAAGTTATGTTTAGATTAGGGTTTTTTGCCCTAGAAGGAAACCCCTTGTATATATATGAGGGTATTGTATTGTGGTGTGTATTGTATGTGTATTCTCGGAGCGAGAAACAGAGAGGGAGACTGTGAGAGAGAACAAAGGATATTACAGCGGATCTACTGTAGGTTTTGTCTCTTTATTTTTGCTGGATAATAAAAAGGAAGGACTGGCTGTTCGGGGTGGATGTAGCCCAAACTGGGTGAACCACGTATATATGTGTCTCTCTGGTTTTATGTGTTTTGTTTGCTTGTATTTTCCGCATATTTTATGTGTTGCATTGCTCTGTAATATTTAATTTTCTAACAAAGACTTATTCAGAGCTTCACAGAACTAGTAAGATAAATATACATATGTTGTTCAAAAGATCTAGTTAACTACTTTGTAGATTGTGCTTTTCTACTTTAACATGCATTAATCATCATAATAAACCCCATCAAAGTCATCACGATGTAATTATAGATAAAACTCTGATCTAGCACAGATAACCATAAAACATACATAAATAAAACATATAAGTAAAGTACACAAATATGTCTTCAGAATCTTCTTTTATTAGCTCAGATCTTCTCAATACAACACTTTCTGCCCTATGCACACAACTGCAGGGGTTTACGCACTCAACTAAAAACTTCATAAGGTCTCCATGCACATAGGTGCAAGAGCATTCTCTTTCACACAAAACAAAAAAATACAACTTAATTTAGATCTAGCATGACATCAATATGCATTCTATCAAAAATATATCCTTAGACTCACTAAGAGAACTCCTTATATAGTTTTTTATTTTACAATACCATGGTCTGAAAACCATGGGTGGTGCTCAACTTATACAAAACTATCCCATCCCTTTACAAAATAAGGGTCTTTGACCCATCCCAAAGCCCTTTGAATTTTAAATATCTGCATGCAACGCACTCCGCTCCTCAAAATACAGATTCTTTACCAAAAATTTAGACATCGGGGTACCCTATCCAACATGCCTCCAACACAAATATGTGACTCGTCCCATGTCACTCAAATGGTGCACCTAAGTCTTTTCTTTGATTCTTCTCAATGCATCCTTCAGTGGCTGGATTGTCTCGGTGCACTGCTTCTCACCCTCACGAACTTCGTTCAACATCTTCTCTGTAGTTGTCCGTGTTGTTTTCTGAACAACTTATTTATGTGTCTGTTGGAGTGCTTTCAACTAGCTATCCACAATCTGTGATAGTTGACTAGCTTTTTCTTCCCAAGGATACGTTCTAGCGGTGATAATATGTTCCTTCCGTCACAACTCATCAATTTTTCCTTGCAAAAATTGTCCCTCTTGAAGACATGAAAACCGTTGTGCTGGCGCTAAGGTGCATGCAATCATATTTATATGATCCAATTGTTGTTTCTTTTCTCTCATCAATGTTTCAATTTTCTGCACATGGGGGTCCTCTTGTAGTGAGGCCATGATTTCCATAACATCCTCAAATATATGAGTGAAATCCTTGACTGTCGTCTCAATATTATTTATGGAAGCCTTAATTTCTTCTTTGTGTTTCTCATGAACCTCTGGTGGAGTAGCTGGTTGCAGTTTCATATGAAGCTCAAAAATGTGCATTTGAAGCTCAAGCCTCACTTTATCCACTTTTGATTTAGAGTCCTTGTCTGCCATCGTGAGCTTCTCTATATTTTCTTTCGGCACTGCCTCAACTTGAATTTGCAGATCTAGTAATTGACTGCAAACCTTGTTGAGTTCTTCCTGTAACCATTGCCTGTGTGTTGTTACCACATCACGATCCTACACGTCCTGTTGCTCTTACTCAGCCATTTTCTTCTACTCCTACTTGACAACATGAATAACCAGCAAGGCACATTGCTCGCAGATTTGCAGTTCGTTTGAAACTCCCTAGTAGAATTTGTGCAATGCTTTTAGTGGGAGTGCTATCATGTTCAATCTGGTGTTTTGCTAATGTGATCCTTGTGCTTACATTTCGACAGTTTCAAAATAGAGGGCTCCTGCAAGGACCTGCAGAGCTCAAATGTCAGAAGTAATTTATACCTTCAGAATAGCTTTACTTATGATTGATGATGCCTTTCTCGCTCAAATCGTGCTCACTTGAAACACACTCGCTTGAATTGTGCTTGTCTTCACTTAAAATTATTTGAGGCCCTTATGAACCTCTGCCAATACGCCCTTGTATCGTTCCTCAATGTTTTCCCATAGATCCTCAGTGATGTACCATACTGTATCACCAATCTCCTCAAAGTCGCCCTCAGTGAGGACCATCAGTTTTCCTTCAGCTAACTTGTCCGACTTTATTTTATTCCACGCACTTCTTCCATCGAGTTTTTGCTGCCTCCTGAGAATGAAGGGGGATGTGAGGATCTCTGGATCAACAATCGGGTCATCGCCACCAAAATCACCGCCCCCATTCTCCTGATCGTCCTTCTCTATCTCTGGCTCTACTTCTTTTTCAGTTTATTTCTTAGCCTTAAAGGTGAATTTATTGTCTTTCTTTATTTTTGGCTTCTCAGTTGCAGTAACTTTCTTCGCTCCACTGAGGCCTCCCTGCTCTGTCTCCGCCCCTTCCATGGATGGAATTAACCAATCACTTGGCCATTGACTTACTATGTGCACGATGTAATCCTTGATCACTAAGTACGGAAACTTGTACCATACTTCTACAAGATCCTTCTTTGTGCATATGTTTACATGGTGATCTGCCTTTAAAATCGGCAATCTAGAAATATTCTTCAAAAATACTTGGTGATAGCCATGATTCTGACTGAACATCGTGTGAAAAATAATCTAAAAACCAACCCAAAATAATTTACTATCCATCTCCCTTATAGGTTCCTTTGAATGCCATAACAAGGCATACATCATAACCTTGCAGATGTTCAGGTCCATAGTGGAGAACTGTGACTCATTTGGATCTTCCCATGCCATTAATGAAATCATGAGAAATATCCACACATAGTGGAATTTCTTACCCTCCTCCTTTGCTTCTATGCAATCATCCAAAAATTCTCAACATAAATACCTAACCCAGTTGAACTGGACTCCTTTGCTGTAATGTGCAACTAGATATCTACCTTCCAGTGGCTAAATTGTTCTTGAAGGAACTTGGATTTGATACTAATTGTTAGAATAAGGAATTTCTAAGGGGAGGGTGAATCAGTAATAGTGAGGTTATTATAAGTTAAGCTTAATTATTATATTTCCTTTGAATTATGTTAGTTATTTTTAAGAGAATTCAAACTACAATATAGATGTAAAATAAACAAAATCATTCACGTGAGCACCCAAATCATCAATTGAGCAACACACACATATTGAAACATGTATTATTATGTGGAAACCCAAAGGGAGAAAACCACAAATATATTTGTTATTATGATGTAAATTAAGCACCTAATTAATTACATCAAGTTGTTTGTGAGCACCTACTCACAGGAGGCCCAACCCCCTTTAGATAGTAATCCACCACTTTCCAAGATGAAACAACCCCGTATGAATGCAGGCCACTATGTGCTCTAGCCACAATTATTCTTTTCATACAATTTTCAAACCAAAAACAAAGGCCAATACAAATTCTCAGAAATATAAACTTGATATACCGTTGCACCAACTCCTTCCCTTCAACTCTGTAGTTCCATTTCTTACTACCTTCTCTAGTGCTTGACAAACTCTAGTCTTGTCTCGCTACTCTACTGTGAACACAATTAACTCTCAACACTTAGCTATCTACTCCTCACACACTTAGACTCAACGCAATTGTTGCATCCCACCTTTCTCAATGGAAATCCTTGGGTTTTGTTCCTCTGAAGCAAAAAGGTCGATGTTGTCTCTATTGTCCTCCTATTGTCTCTGATATCTCTAGTGCATGAAAGCATGATTATGCAAGGCTCTCCCTATGGGTGTTCCATCAATCTACTAGGGCACTACAACTGCATTAAATATATAATAATGTGAACCTATGGATTCTCCATACTGAGAATTAAATCCCAATCAACCCTACACAATCAACAAGTACCTCCATTGATGATCTGAAAATGGTCTGGATAACTTGTATGTATTTCAAGAACCTACCACTCAGTTTAAATTAAATGATCTAGCTTGTACTTGACAATTTTGCGGAATTATTTACTTGAAAGTGGTGTGTGAATTTTTACTGTTTATGTGTATTAAGTTCATTTTTTATTGCTTAAATTTAACATGTATATCAGCAACATAATGCAGCAAATAAATCATTTAAACACAACAACAAACTTAATCTAAGAGTTCACCCGAAATCTTGTGGGCTATGTCTCCTTTGAGCTTGGTCATCTTGACTCGGCTCTTTGGGATTATGGTAAGTTATTTTACAAGTAAATAATTAACTCCAATGAATACAAAAATGATCCAAAGGGATAAAAATACCATCAATATCCCTCTAATGGCTGTCCAAATTCTGCAAACAGCTTTAGGCTCTTGTTGACATGGTTCCTTCTGTCGGTGCACTAAGCTACTCTAAGCTTCTAAATGGCACAAAATCCCTTAGAATTCTATTTTCTGTCATTTAAAACACTTATTCTGTATCTAACACACATCAGACACCAAATACCAACTGATAAATTTCTCAAACCGAGCACTACATCCCCAAAATAGGCTATCTTCCACGATTTGGCCAAGGCTGCCCAAAACTTCATATCAGCTTATCGAGCTCTAGAAGTTCTCAAAATTTTCTAAAATGACTTCCATTGGTTCCAAAATGTCTGAAATAGTCAAGATAGACTTTTCATTCATCAAAAATGGCCTCCGGCTGCTCCGGTTTCACCTCAATCACCTATCGGCAGCCCTTGGCACTAGGGTCAATGAAAATTTTCTACTGAGTTTTAGACCTCTAGAAGTATTAAAAACTTGCTAAAACCTCTTTCATTAGATTCAAAATGATGTTTTCACTTAAAAATTACCACTGGTTCATTGCATATGGTCTCAAGCAGCTTTGGCTAAGCCCTGCACTGCTGCTGGCAAAAGCTGGCACTATTGGCCCCTGGAACTTTACTAAAGATTTTTGGCCTTCAAACGTTCTCTACAGGCTTTGAAAATTATTTCACCAGATTCAAAACATTTTAATTATACAATTTAGGCTATTGGAACTCTGGAAAAGGACTCTAGCTCCCCTGGCTAGGCCTCAAACTGATTTGGCCTCGTGGTGGCCCTGATGTCCCCTTCATATTCCTCGAAGAAAAACGTGCTAAAGGTCAACTTTGTTCGACCTGAAACTTGTGCCAAACTCTTCAGAATGTTGAAGAGACCCAAAAATGACTAAAATTTCACCCCATTTGGTTCCATAATGAGAGAGTTATGAAAGAAACAAGATTTTCCCAATGTCCCCTAAAGAAGCTCCACTAAAAGTGGAGGAACTTGACATAAATGAAGTTAAACTAGCCAATTTCTAAAATTTCGCGCCCGCTCCAAAAGCTCCGCCATACCAACCATTTGAGGAAACCGTGGCATTTTAAATTTCGGATAAGACTGAGCACATGTCATATGAATACCCACAGCTTAATTAAATGTTAGAGCAACAACTCCAAAACAGTCGCATGTGAACATGTCTTAAACAACAAATGTCGGGGTCTCATTAACAGTGGGAGCGGATAACCCAAAATTAAACCTTGCATGTGAACGGTTTTCGCTGGCGGTTACAATTGGCCTTAAGCCCTGAGTTCCGAGCGCGCAGTCACGTGAAATGTGGTGTCGGGGCTAGCCCTTTTAAATTTTCATAGTTTTATAAGTCAAACTTCAAATATATCCGGGCTCCCATGGTTGTTAAGAACCACCTCGTAGCCCGAATGGTCGGGTGCTCTTGCACGCGGACATAAGTCCAGGGTTCGAATCCCGTGGACACTATAAAATTTTGATATATGCTTTCAACCCTGGCCTGGGCCATGTGGCGCCCATTGATATGCCCTCAAAACCTTATTAAAAATAAAATTTTCCAAAATATATATATTTTTTTGAAAATTTTTAGACAAAGTCCAAAATGGGTCAAACTGACATTTTTTTTTTAGTTTACTGGACTATTTCAAACCTCAATAATTTTTTCATACAACCTCAGTTTTGAGAACCGTTCATGGTGCCAGAAGCGCAACGATGAAACCTTTCTGGTCGTTCAGGTTCGACACTCTTCTAAGCACTTTGAATTTTGAGTTATCATTCTAGTCCATGATCCAGTTTTGATCACATCTCCCCACTGGGAATCTTTTGGACCCCAAAAGACTGATATACTGAAACTAATCTATATAGTAAATGAGAGTACAACACCGTCTTCTCTTTAGACTCAAAACACTTACCTTGCATGGCTAGTGACTTTGAACCACAACTAGAAATCAATTCACACTTCCCTTCCTTGATGCGCTTGTCCTCCTGTTAAGAACTGTCTTTCTTGTGCTCACTTAAAAAAAAATTGGCTAGAAATTTTCAGAAGGAAACTGAACATTGCTGCCTTGATCAATGATCCAAGGTGGCTCAAACAAACGAGATATTACAACATAAAATCCATGCATACAACCGAAATTTGCATATTTACAAAATGAGTATGGCTTACTGTGTTAAGAAGTCCACCCGCTTCTTACCAAGCCACTTCCATGGCGAATTTTGCTGCTGCAACTCTTCCTCATGTGAAACTTCCATTTTCACTTTAATAATGGAATCCTTGGTTCCCTCTTCGCCAATCTTTCTTCCATTTAAGCATGCAAAATGATCATGCCTTGCAGAAACACAATCAAATTGATCATGAGAAGATTTATACCTCTTGCGTTGCTTTGAATGTTCATCCTTTATGTCTTCATGAGAAGATGAACTAGTAGAGGCTACAGATTTCATTTGTAGACTAACATCATCATTTTTGTCTTGAAAAATGTATGAACTTGCATGCTCACCATAAGCTGCATGTCTACCATCTTCTTACTGCAACAAAGGCTTAAAGCAATGGAAATCATCTTTGAAACAAATTTGACATATTTGCATCTTAGAACTTGGAACAAAGGTTCTCTTTAAAGTAGCCTCACATGCCTTCATGGCTTTGGAGTCTTCGCTATTAAATTGCACATAACCAAGACCAAGATTCTTGGGTTGTTCCTCAACCGAAACAGGTTCAACCATGCCTTGTGCATACTTTCCTAACCCTTTGCCTTCATAGCCCATTTTAATCATTAATTTGGACCCTATACCTCTTATATGTTTTTCGAAAGAACCAACACATCTTTCTAAAGAGGAAACTGAAGACAAATTAGAATGGATTACCTCTTCCTCACGCATTTTCTTGGTCAAAGCCTCTTGGGCTTGATGGAGCTATATCTCCATATCATGCAATTTTTGAAGAATTTCTTCCTTCTCTTCCTTCATGGCAAACAACTGTTCACGAAGTTCAATGATTTCTCTTTTATCCTCAAACAAAATATGCACCATGTCCTTCAATATAATAAATTCACACTGCATATCTTCATCGAAGAATCTTGTGAAGGAGGAAACTTCACTTGTAGAAGTTTTCACTATGATGTTAATGAAAAAAATAAATTCAACAAAGTTCTCAAAGATTTTCAAAAAAAATGACAAATATTTTTTAACCAAATGGCTGTAGAGACAAATTCTTATTCAAGCAGCCAAACAACAAACAAACTCCAAGAGCTTCTTAACAAACAATCGTCAAGAGGGTTTGTTCCAAAAGTGACCTTGAGGTCCCTTGGGGTAAGGAAGAGGCCTTCATGCCTTTTCTTCCTTTTTGTCGTCTCTGGGACTTAGCTAATCAGTAGCTATCCCCAAATCTCAAGCAAACTCAAACAACAATAAGTTTGCAAATAGTAAAATAGTCAATATTTTACACTGTTTAAACACCTTTCAAGCTATACAATCAAGAAACCAAGTGCTCTGTCAAGCAAGAAACCAAGTGCTCAGATACCAACCTGATCTGAAAATGGTTTGGATAACTTGTATGTATTTCAAGAGCCTACCACTCAGTTTAAATTAAATGATCTAGCTTGTACTTGACAATTTTGCGGAATTATTTACTTGAAAGTGGTGTATGAATTTTTATTGTTTATGTGTCTTAAGTTCATTTGTTCTTGCTGAAATTTAACATGTATATCAGCAACATAATGCAAAAAATAAAGCATTTAAACACAACAGCAAACTTAATCTAGGAGTTCACCCGAAATCTTGTGGGCTATGTCTCCTTTGAGCTTGGTCATCTTGACTCGACTCTTTGGGATTATGGTAAGTTTTTTTACAAGTAAATACTTAACTCCAATGAATACAAAAATGATCCAAAGGGCTAAAAATACCATCAATATCCCTCTAATGGTTGTCCAAATTCTGCAAACAACTTTAGGCTCTTGCTGACACGATTCCTTCTGTTGGTGCACTAAGCTATCTGAGCTTCTAAATGGCACAAAATCCCTTAGAATTCATTTTTCTATCACTAAAAACACTTCTGTTGTATCCAACACACATCATAAACCAAATACCAACTGATAAATTGCTCAAATCGAGCACTGCATCCCCAAAATAGGCTATCCTCCATGGTTTGCCCAGGGCTGTCCGAAAATTCATATCAGCTTATTGAGCTCTAGAAGTTCTCAAAATGTTCTGAAACCACTTCCATTTTTTCCAAAATTTCTGAAATAGTCAAGATAGACTTTTCATTCATCAAAAATGGCATCTGGTTGCTCCGTTTTCGCCTCAATCACCTATCGGCACCCCTTGGCACTTGGTCAATGAAAACTTCTCTGCTGAGTTTTCGACCTCTAGAAGTCTTCAACACTTGCTTAAACCTCTTTCATTAGATTTAGAATAATTTTTTCAGTCAATAATTACCACTGGTTCACTGCATATGGTCTCAAGCAGCTCTGGCTAAGCCCTGCATTACTGTTGGCAAAAGTTGGCGCTAATGGCCCCTGGAACTTTACTGAAGCTTTTCGGCCTTCAACGTTCTCTACAGGCTCTGCAAATGATTTCATCAGATTCAGAACATCTGAATTATCCAATTTAGACAATTTGAACTCTGGAAAAGGACTCTAGCTCCCCTAGCTAGGCCTTAAACTGATTTGGCCTCATGGTGGCCCTGATGGCCCCTTCATCTTCCTTGAAGAAAAACGTGCTGAAGATCACCTATGTTTGACCTAAAACCTGTGCCAAACTCTTCATAATGTCGAAGAGACCCAAAAATGACTAAAATTGCACCCCATTTGGTTCCATAATGAGAGAGTTATGACAGAAACAAGATTTGCCCAATGTCCCCTAAAGAAGCTCCACTAAAAGTGGAGGAACTGGACATAACTGAAGTTAAAATGGCCAATTTCTAAAATTTCACGCTCGCTCAAAAAACTCCGCCATACCAACCGTTTGAGGAAATCGTGGCATTTTAAATTTTGGATAAGACTGCGCACATGTCATATGAATACCCGCAGTTTAATTAAATGTTGGAGTAACAACTCCGAAATCTTCGCATGTGAACGTGTCTTAAAAAACAAATGTCGGGGTCTCATTAATGGTGGGTGTGGATAACCCAGCATTAAACCTTGCATGTTAACGGTTTTCGCTGGTGGTTACAGTTGGCCTTAAGCCCTGAGTTTCGAGCGTGCAGTCACGTGAAGTGTGGTGTTGGGGCTAGCCCTGAGGGGTTAGCCCTTTTAAATTTCTGCAGTCTTATAAGTCAAACTTCAAATATATCTATGCTCCCATGGTTGTTAAGAACCACCTCGTAGCCCGAATGTTCAGGCGCTCTTGCACGCAGACATAGGTCTAGGGTTCGAATCCCATGGACGCTATAAAATTTTGATATATGCTTTCAACCCTGGCTTGAGTCCACGTGGAAGCCTTCGGGCATGCCACATGGCGCCCACTGATAGGCCCTCAAAACCTTATTAAAAATAAAATTTTCCAAAATATACTTTTTTTTTGAAAAATTTTAGACAAAGTCCAAAATGAGTCAAACTGTCATTTTTTTTTAGTTTACTGGATGATTTCAAACCTCAATAACTTTTGCATACGACCTCTGTTTTGAGAACCGTTCATGGCACCAGAATCACAGCGACGAGACCTTTTCGGTCGTTCAGGTTTGGCACTCTTCTGAGCACTTTGAATTTTGAGCTATCATTCTGGTCCATGATCCAGTTCTGATCAATTGAATTCAACCTACGTAAATAACTTGGTCCTCCATTCCTCTTAAATGCCTATAAATCTCTTAATGTACTTAAATTATGTGTCTTCTTCTTGCTCTAGCTGCAACATGCCAACATAAATCTTAAATTCACTAGTATGGTGTACCTGATCCATCTTCCTCATTTAACTTCTGATGGCGTGAAAGTGAGACCAAAGGAGGCTTGTTTTAGTGGTTTCCATTAATACAATGGTATCAACCTCTTTGTGTGAATTTACTTCAGTTTCCAAATCATACACCCTCTATATACTATGCGCTGGAGTTGTAGACTCATCCATAACTATGACACAAAGAGATGACGACTCATCCATATTTTTAAGCATATTCCACTACTTGAGCCAGATCCTAAATGCCCTAGTGTCCATAAATTTTCTTTAAATACAATTTCGCAAGAGTTATGGGCTTCTGGGTACTGAACTACTGGAGTGCACCACTTCCAATGTCAATCAGTCGCCCGAAGCCTTTAAGCACTTTCTCATAGTGTTTTTCCTTCTTCATATCTTGAAGGCCCTTGTTCATCAGAACTCATGAAATCTTCATAAAACCAAATCCTAAGCATTCCTTTTGATATTTGACAGACTACCAAATGTCAGTGAAATATTCCATCACCCATATCTAACACATGTCACAAAATCCTAATGCTTTATCCTTTTTTTCTGCCTATTCCTTACAGAATTCCATGCTTCTGGCCTCACCCACCTATATGCAACATGTATTCACACAAGACTCTACCTATCAGCCCCACTCACATATACATGTTTCCTCATTCCATCATCATTATCTTCCTGACCTACCATATTCTTTCACTTGTTGTTTTACCCTTTCTTGGAAGAACTGCTGCGATGAGTGGTCTTATCAACTCGCCTCTTGACCTTTACACATTTTGAGAAGTTCCACCAAAATGGGAACCAGTTTATACCCTTTTTACCACTTGTTCCTTCAGGAGCAGTTTCCTTTAAGCTCTTTTCAGACTCCTTAACTTAGAAAATATTGCCAAGTGAACTTGTCTCCTTCACGCTCGTTAAAGTACCTGAAGGGATGTATATGCAGTGTAATTTTAACCCTTTTCTAGACTGAGTAGACTAGTTACGAAAAAGAAATACTCTAGTCTATTATGGCTAGAAGGTTCTCTCTTATATTGTTTTATCTATTTTTCAGGAATGGGGAACTAAATTTACGAAAAAAGAACCTATTACGCATACTTGTCTTATGTTTCATGATCATTAAACCATGAAGGAGACTAAAAATAGAAAATTGGAAGTAAAAAAATTATTTTTAGTAGTCATCAAAATGGAAGCATCAGTCACGTCACCCTTGAACATGGCACCTTTCTGCATTGTTATATTACAGTTAGGTTTTAGCTTTCCTAGGAGTTGTCCCATACATATGTGTCTATCTACTCTTCCGACTAGTTGTTCTTCCAATCATATGGAGTGTGCTTCAATACCTCCTACGTTGTTGCAAGATTGTTGGGTATGTGGTATATTCTTTCCACGACTAGTCACGCGCGGGGGGTCACAGGGGGGCGACAACCCCCCCTGTATGTTGTGCCAGACGCAACGGAGGGGTCACAGGGGGGCGGCAACCCCCCCTGTTCAGGGTCCGGGGCAACACCCTGGGAAAAAAAATTTGGACCTTATTTTTCGATGGGCGGACCCGCCCATGGTTTTGTGCATGGGTTTACACATGGTTTTGGGGCATGATGGTTTTCAGCCCATGGTATTTTGTAGATCCGATCAAGGTAACTACGGTTATGTTCTAATCCAGGGTTAATGGATTGGGGTTTATGTATGCTTCAGCATGTATAGATATGTGTTGTAACACTAAAAGGAATATAATGAAAAATCAAGCTAGTCATCTCGATTTGGGATCTAGGGGAAAATCTCTATGAATATATGTTTTATGTTTTATGCTCTCGTTATTGTTTATTTTCTGTTTTTAAGATTCGTTTGCAGATAATTTCTGTACAGGGTTAAAACCTACAAAGATATCATGTGGTATTCATTAGTCATGTTGTCTTGTCACTCGTGTGTCATGTCATTACATGTCCAAGGGAAGTCTCAACCTGTGTCAGCCATCTGCATCTTCCTATTTGATCTGGATTTATGTAGGAAAAAAATGAATAAAAATATAAATAGAAACATAAAGCTACAATGGAAATAAAAATTTAATTCATTAATAACAAAAAACTAAAAAATGTTACATGTAGAATGGAAATACACTAGTTCAGATGATGGTAGTTTATCTCTTAGGAGATATGTGGTGGAAAAATGTCTTCTAAACCGTGTTACAATGATGCTCAGAGGCCTTTTTATCACTAAGAAACAATGGGAAACCCTAAACATCCAAAAACATAACCCTAGGAGATGAAGCGCCAAAAGCTTGTAGACCCCGTAGGGATTAGTTAGAATGTCAACTTTCCGAGGTTGTAACTTTGGCATACGATCTTCATTTGACTATTAGAATACCTCATTTCAAAGATCTCCAGGAAAACATATTGGATAAATTTAGATGAAATCAATTGCACTCATTAAACATATTGATATATTCACCCGAAACCCTATAGTTCACAATTATGAAACTTCGAAAAAAATTTGTTTAAAAAAAATATAATCTTAAGAAAAATAAAAAATAATATACACCAAAACCATTACAATTCTTTTATAGACGAAAACAATGAAAATTAATTTAATAAAAATACAAAAATTAATATATATTCGTTGGATTTTTTTTTTTGAGAAAGTTCAAAACAGTCATAACCAAAGGAGAACATGTATGCAATATCAAGGAGAACTTGTCTGCAATATCTCTTAGTGGTTATAGAAAAATATTAGTGGCTCACAACCAATATCTCTTAGTGGTTGTAGAAAAATATTAGTGGCTCACAACCAATATCTCTTAGTGGTTGTAGAAAAGAATTCTCTTAGTGATTGTAGAAAAGAATTGACTTTGATTAAGAAGAAAAAAACACATTTACAAAGAGAAGGAATAAGTACACAAAGAGAACGCAGACAATATCTTTTTTGTGTGTGATGAATCCACAACTAGTTTTGATGATCTACTGCAATAAAACTCCTGACAACTCTTGTCTTCATTCGCTCTAAATACTATTTGAAATAATTAAAACATAATTTTTTTTGAGATTAGAGACTATTTGCATGTTCTCAAAATTACTTTGACAACTACTAATTTTATTGAGCCTAGAGGCTTATTCTACAACCTAGTATGAGAGAGATGTGTAAGTTTGTGGGTAAATCTATTTCTCTTTAAAATAAAAATAAAAGTTAAAAATTGTGTTTTAAATAGAAAAATAATGTTAACTATAATAAAAAAATAAATATGTTGTAAAGTAATTACAAGTAAAAAAATGTGAGTAAGATGTTTAAACCTTAAAATTTGGTTATTGATAAAATATTTTAATACCCATTAATATTAACATATACTTAAAAATATGTTAAGAATAAAAAATCATTTTAATTTACCAATGTCTCGATGTGCATGTTATGTAAAATATTTTAATGTTAATTGGGTATACATTATATATCATTTTAAAAAAATAATGTATATATCATGAAAAAAATTAAGTTTTATGGTTAAAATGTTTATTTGGTCCTATATATACTTTAACATTCAAAAATGCAATTTAAACAATGAAAAATAATACATCGTATTTTATAGTTTAAGAAGATTTGCAAATAAAAAAATTTGATCTCTCTCTACTTATATTAAATAGGTACTTAAAAAATAAATCTATACTAATTATAATGAAAAATAATACATTGTATTTTATAATTTAAAAAGATTTGCAAATAATTTTTTTTTTATCCTTCTCCACTTATATTAAATCAGTACTTAAAAAATAAATCTATGCTGATTATTAGATTCCTTTATCCACTACTGAATAAATTGAGCTTTCTTAACATAAATTTGAAGGAAATTTCCAAAATAAAAAGAGATCCATGACATTCTTTACTAGATTCCAAAGTTCCACTTCTCACTCTTTCCAGCTATTTCTGCAAACTTCTAATATCTGCGACAATACCTTGCAATTTAAATCTGCATGTAATTCCGGCCAACTAAAATTTATCATAGGAATTTAAATCTACATGTAATTCTGCCCAACTAAAATTTACCACAGCTCATCAAGCTGATAGGTACCCCATCGCACTACTTCTGCAATACCCTCGCTGAGACAATTAGCATTAATATTCTTATATTTCAAAGCTTTAACGTATCCCAGGTCTGCGAGAGTCAGCACTATCATCCATACTTAGACATTGTACATGAAATTAATTCCTACCTCAATGTCTCTACACTCATGTTGTTTTGAATATCAAAGTAATCTCTGGTAAAGTTGCAATATTTTGTATACTTTTGGGGCCTAGAGGTTGTATTTGTCTTCATTCTAGGGGAGTAGAAATATTGTAATTTAATATTTTACAGTTTGACTATGTTAGTATGATAGAAAAGCTATAATGTAATCGAGTTGTTTTTAAGTGTGATTTTTTAGAGTTTTAAGTGGATTCTTGGTTGGTATTTAGCATTTGGACTTAATCAAACTACATAAAAATAAAAATGAAGTTTATAAAAAAAAAATTAATGTATTGTAATGCAAACATTTTACTATTGAAAATACAATAAATAAATAAAAATAACAAAATAAAAATATCTTTATAAAAATAAAATAATAATAAAAAATGTCCATGGTATTAACATATGGTGTTTATGTGAGATAAATATTTAAAGAGAGAAATTAAACCAGCCTAGACCCATCTTAATTCTAGATCTATCAAGCCAAGAGGGATCAAATCTCTTTAGATGAAAATCACTTTTAGAGCAAAAAGAGATTTGATCGCTCTCGAAGTTGGTAGATTGTAGGCTGGTCATATTTTCAACAAAGTAAGCTCTAGGAGTTTATGTCTTGGCCTTCTTTAAGAAGGTAAAGATTTAGTCACTAGGGGAAAATTTTCATTTAAATTTAGTGATTTTCTTTTAGAGAAATCTGATAATTGCAGCGCTTGAATCTATTTTTTTTATGGTAAAAATGAATTAAGCACTATCTATCAAGAACCCCTCAATACCAAAAATGTTAAAATTTGACAATGGTAATGACTATTTCCAAAAATTTCTACATTTCATCAAAATCATACTAGATTTTCCATTTTTTCTTTAAAAACATTATCTCCTTATACTACTCTTTTTTATAAATTTCAAAATATTTTGAAAATTTAATGAATAATAACAAAACTAATTCAATTTTATTTATTAAAATTTAAAAATATTTAACAAAATCTAAAATCACAAACGGTTAACACGGTTTCTGAGTGCATTATTTATCGTCGTCCTTTTCGCGAGTCACGCATGGCAATGTCTTTCTTGGCCCCTTAGCTAGAGCTTTTCCAACGGCATAATTCGTATAATGGAAAAATAATCATAGTCCGAGAATGTCTAAGTGCGGAGTCTCCATATTCTAGCATTGGGTGCTTTTTTGCATTACTTTTACCTCAAAACTTTGGAAGCGCTCTGCACCGAATATGTGGAACACGTCCTCCATCATTCTATTTGCTCCGTCCCAAGACACCACATTTATTCCCAACCAGCCACTCTTTTTATATATACATATGTATAATTTTAATTATATGTGATGATATATTTTATTTTAAATTTAGTTTTATATTAAAAAAAAAATTGATTTTTATTATGGAAATATTTTAAAATCCAAGCAACAGAAGAGATGTTATTCTTGTTAGAAAATTCTAAAATATTTTCAAGTTAAATTTAACTTATAAAATCTAAACTAATTAATTTGAGAAGGCGTGAAAATAAAAAATAAAAATCATAAAGGAAAAGTTGAGAATAAAAACTATTTTTGAGGAAATTAAACTGTACCCAACAAAACATCTAAACTCAACTTAGCTTCGCACGTGATAACATTCCAATTCACTAATTTAAAAAAAAAAATTATGAAGAATGGATTGAATGCTTCAAACGTGCAGAGGTTTGTAACATACATTTTTAGTACAGTTTTAACCACATATAAAAAAAAATTACTTTTACTCATTGCCTATCCATCATAACCACATATAAAAAAAATTTACTTTTACTCATTTCCTATCCATCATAAGGATAATTTATCATTTATTCCCATCCTAATTAACATTAATTAATTATACCCATCATTACATTTGTTGTAAGGCAGATTATGCTCATAATAACTTTGTTTAAAACTCGTTTGCATTACAAAGATTCTTTGCCATATTATTATGCGATGACACTAGGCCCTACACTATGGTCTGGCTATGGATTATGTTGCACACATCAATCCTCGGGGTTCGACACTACATACACAAAATTGATATGGACACAAGTTGAATTGTGACGGCAACAAACATTAACACTTTCATTTAGTTGACAACAACATTCCACGTCCTTGCGGTGTCGGTGTTGTAAGGCTTATTCAATGTGCTATTCATTTCGGTGTATTATGGTTCTGACGAGTCTATGTAGCCGTCCTTTTCTCCGCTGTCATCCACCCTAGCTTCCACAGTTCAACACCTGACGATCTTACCACCGTTGATCGTAGGATTCATATGACAATTCTCGTTCATTAGGGTTGGCTAATGACCTTTGCCGGTAACGGTTTTCTCATTTGCGCTGTTTTCCAGCGGAATGCTCTGGAGTGCGGCTCTGCAAGTTACATGGTTTCTTATCTGGTTTTTCTAGCTCCATGATAGCACGGTGCGGCGGCATGGTGCCTCAAAGGAGGCTCTCCTCCCGGGCAACTGGTAAACCAACAACCCTGGTTCGTTTTCGTTGATTGCCCTGCGTTACAAGTTCTCTGTTTTCCTCTTTAGGGTTAGAAAAACGATATAGTTTCTTTTTTCAATTTGTTTTCGTTTATACCGCCGCAAGTCGCCCTTCTCTGAATGTCTAAATATTCATTTGTGTTCCGTTGCAAATCTGTTTGTGCTTGCTGGGCGAAGGTGGCCAATTCCCATTGGCTCTCAACGAGTCTCTTATGAATTCACAGGTAATTTTCTTCTCGAACGCCATGATTAGCTGTTTATATATATATATATATATATATATATATATATATATATATATAAGAGGTCAGGGTTTGGGTTTTATTCCGTTCCTGCTCAAATTTAACGCTTCTCCATTCTTGTTTATCAGGTACAGTTCTACTTCCTCTCCATATTTGCTACAGAGCTCTGGTTTATGGTGGTTTCCACGACTCCAGTTTTCAAAGGCTCTGACCATTACGTCTACACTACAGGTACCCTCGACAATTGCGGGGTTCGAACCCTTGACCTGTTACACGTCTGGGTCTCCTTTTATTTAGTGGTAGTGTTGTTTTGTTGTACAAGATAATGGCCCGTGGCCCTTGTTTCCTCAGAACTGTTGCTATTTACTACTTTGTGGTAGCTTGAGGGTTTGGTTAAAATTTACGGCTCCAGGCCGGTTAATGTATAAATGTGCATCCAGCGATCTCGGAGGGCTATGCTTATGTATTTTACCCATTTAAAAGAATTTGTATATGATTTACTGTTGGATAGAAGGGCCGGGATTTTTGCACCCGCGCACCTTTCATTCTGAGATGGTTTTCGCTGAATAGACATATGTCATTATTTGTTCCTCACTGGTTCTTTCAATTTAAATATATATATGTGTGTGTGTGTGTGTGTGTGTGTGAAGCATAAATGTTCGAGTTATTTCCTGGTAGTTCTTCTCTGTAGCTTCTATTTCCGTTTTCTTCACTCAGTATAAAATATGCCTTTCGCGTTCCAATTAAATGTGTGGTTCACCTATGTTAAATGCTTACATTGAGAGTCTACTCCTACGTTCGATACTGTTGGTGCTTGTAATTTACAGTTTTCTTCCAGGGTTTGCTTACAAAGGGTTTAAACTCGTATTACTTGTTTTCTTGCTTCTATCCAGAAGGATTATCCTGTTCCTCATCTAGAAACTTAAGGCTCATTATTCGATTGCTTGCCGACTAACTGTATTTTCACAGGTTTTGTTTCCTTTGTTTTACTTCCATAGTCTTTTCCATAAGACAACTTTCTTTTTTTAAACCCAGGTTATTCTGGTTCCCTCTTTCTCTTGAATCCTACAAGGTGTCCGGACCACCAATGTCCGTGTAGTATCATAGATTGGAGAACAACCAACCCAGGATTTCTGGTCTCAGAGATTCTGAGTTAACGATCCTCCCTTAATTCACCAACTATAACCCTTTCAATAACTTACTCCAGCGCTGTTACTAGTACAGGTAGATGGGAAAATACAAATGCATTTATACGTCTACCTAACAACTTCTTCAACGAGTTTTATGTTTGCATTCTACTTTTGTCAGAATAAAAATCCTTAGACACAAAACAACCATTCGAACATGTGCTATTTCCCTGGCTTGCTTCCGTTACAACTTAACATAAAGACAATGTATTCTACTGACATTACAAATTTAACAGAAAACAATGTATTCTACTAACATTACAAATTTAACAGAAAACAAAGTATTCTACTGACATTACAAATTTAACAACAAACAATGTATTCTTCTAACATGAAAGATTTAACAGCATTCCACTCATCTGTGCACAATCTAACTGGTATGTGATTCCCTCACTTCCGTGAGTGAGGCGATTACGTCCTCTAACTCCCCCCGTGCTCCAAGTCTAAGTCTTCGTTGAACTCAGAAAAATCTGGGAGAGAAATTCGGGACAGTCCGGTCCAATTCTCCAATTCCAGTGGACACAGCTTCTCCTTTGCGAGTTCTTCCCTTCAGAGATCACTCCTCAGGATAACCCCCGTTCCTTAGTTCCCCCACAGAACCCCCAAAACTCCCTGGAATTCCCCCTTTTATTCAGAGTGTCTTTGGATCTCTATGGAACTACTTTTCTGTTCAACTAACTTCAGATCTTGAATTTATCTTTTTTTACCACCAGTCTTAACTTATGAAACCAATTCACAAGTAAATTTTTTTATTAAATACCAAAAATCAATTTCTGTTCAAAATATTCTGCTTGTTCAAAATAAATAATGTTTAACATTTTTTTTAAATGACAGCTTCACAATTAGTCAATAATTAATTAAGGCAGTGGTTACAAAGTCATGAAAAAAGCCTACGAGCATTCAGGCATTGTCTCTTTCTTTGAACACCCATGCAACACATATAACAAATCTTGTGGCCTCTATTCTACCACCTCCAACCTGGTTTAACACCCTCCAGTTTGTCGCTATACCTTGTGTAGGTAGTAGGGTCATTTCATCACGTTTTTTAGGTGTTGAACACGCATTTCTTTAAAGAGTAGGTTATAGTGTAATTGTTTGAAGATTTTTATGGTAGTCTTTTTTTATATACTTTTTAAAAATTTTGATAGAAATTTATTGAAAATAGAAATTTGATGGGTAATTTTGCAAAGTATTTTATGAGGTTTTTAGGGTGCTGAATCTATATATAGAATCAAAAAACTAATTTAATTAACAAAAATCAAGATTTTATCTTAATTTTTTCTTCAAACCTAAAACTCTAATTTTTTTCATCAAACCTAAAACTCCAAAAAATCACACCAAAAACAACTCTTTTTTTAATTCCCAGAAAAAATTCCCGAAAGCACGATTCCGGTGTGCGCTGTTTTATATTCTTGTTGAGCTTGGGCGCTTGTTTCCCTTTATCAAATCGCTTTTTTGAATGCTACCAAATTTCTATGCGACAGGTTTTGAACTTTATGCACGCTAATAACACTTGGGAATGTCATATTTGGCTAGTCCAGATTCTCCATGAGGTTTCACCGGCCATTATTCCATAAATTGAGGTCCACCTTGCCAACTAATATAAAAATTGAATTTTGGCAAAAGCTTCAATATGTGATATTTGAACTTTTTGTGGTTTCTTTACTTATGAGAACCATTATCTATTATCTAGCTTTGAAGAATATTCTAAATAAAGCATTCGTGTTTGTTTTGAATAGTGGAGTCAAGGCCTTTTATATTTAAAATAAATTCAATAGCATACTATCTATTTAGTGAAAAAGTAATTTGAGTTACATTATTTTTTATGATTAGAAACAAATATTTTTAAAGAGGAAGGTAAATTAACTAAAAGGGAAACTAATGGTAGAAACATAGATAATTTTGGTTATGAAGATGGTGAAGTTTATAAATTTAAGTATAATAATTTTAAAAACAAATTATTGTAATTAAATTTTATTTATAAATAATTGTAGGTAGTAATTTTTTATAGGTATATTTATTTCTATTTTATTCTTATTCATTTTTTTTATGTAAATACTTGTTTAAATTATGGTGGGCAACTAGTGATGGTAAATATGTTATTTACTTAAGTACGAGTTATTTTCAAGGATTTTGATTTTAGGTGGTTTTTCTATGAAGCTTAAGAATAATAAATCATTACACAAATATTCATAAATCATAGTAACAAAGGATGATATCAATCAAGGATGGAAATGAGGGCTTGGAGATGAGAAGCTAAATATAAATATGAGAAAATGTAATCTGGTTAACATGGTCTTAAGAGGAGCAAGCTATGATCATTGTGATGAATATGGCCATCCATTGTGAATAGGTTGTGAGATAGAAGTTAATGTCTTTGTGGGTACTAAAACAAGAAAAAATATATTTAGGGTAAAAAATTTCCTTTTCTTTATTGTACCTTTTTCAAAATGTCCATACAAAAATGAATAGTAGTTGTGGTTTTCACTAATTTATGTTTTATTTTGAATTAGGAATATTTTTCCAGGTCATTACCACGTTTATTTAAGGAACATATATCTCCCAATGATGTTTAGATTGACTTTGTGGATGTGCAGCTTGAGCTTTCATGTAAAATAAATTGCTTTCATGTTCTAGTATTATTTTCCTTAGTTGTTCTCTATTTTAAAAGAAAACTTTGGTAGAGTTTGAACTAAAGCTGAGATAGGTGAATTGTAATAATGGTATATATGAAAAGAACTCATTATCCAAACTTATGTAGAAACACAACAAAAAGCATATATAAACATAAACACAGAAATTTAGCAGAAATAAATTCTCATTTAATTAATATCAAATAACTGAAATATGCTTACTTATAGAATGGAAATAAACTAGCTCGGGCGATGGTATTTTATCTTTGAGAAGAGATGTGGTGGCTACATGCCTCTGAACTATGTTACAATTATTGTACATTAAATAAACCAATGGTCCCCGTGTGTTTTACGACATGGACTAACCGCCTCTCGTGGATCCTTATCTCTGGCGATGCGATCGTTGACTAACACATCCACGTTTTGGTCTAATGGAAATCGTGATTCCCAACAAGTGGTATCAAAGCTTAGGTCATGAGTTCAATACACACCCGACTCACGTTGGAGGGGGGGAGATTGTTGGACATTGGATAAACCAATGCTCCCCATGTGTTTCACAACATGGACTAACCACCTCTTTTGGATCTTTATCTCTGGTGATGCGATCATTGACTAACACCTTCGGGATTTGGTCTAATGACAATCATGATTCCCAACAAAAATGAGGCTCAATGGCCTTTTTATTATTGATGTCAAAGGGAAACCCTAAACAACCAAAAACATAACTCTAGGAGATGGAATGCCAAGATTTTGTGGGCCCCGTTGGGGTTAGTTGGGAACCTACTTCCCGTGGTCGTAATTGGCCATATGATCTCTGTTTAATGTGTGTGATATCTTGTTAGAAAGATCTCTCTGATTACTAGAATATTTGCAGCATAATATTGCCTATGGCTATGGGCCTATTGCGGACCTCAAAAAAACACCATTGAGGGGGTCAAAAGAGATTCAGAAGTTCAAGACCCAAAAAACTGCTAAAAATAGTAAACTATGTTATAAACATGGAAAGTGATGAAACCGACTAGAGATTTAAGTGGAACAGGCGGGTGTCCACCGATATCCACTTGGATCAGTCCTCCCCCCTATGAGGTTTGGGAATGTTGCTACATGCTGTTACAAGTATTTTCCTTTTATGCTTGATTATATGTGTTTATGCGTGTGTATTGTCTATATTTACATTTGTGTATTGTCCATGTTTATGCTTGTGTGTTTTCCGTGTGTACGCTTGTGTATCGTCTATGTTTATGATTGTGTATTGTCCACGTACATTGGTATGGTTACGTCCTCATTCATGAGGTCATAGTATGTGTAATGATATGGTCATGCAGTGATGATTGGACTCTAGTTAGAATGATGTTATGTGTTGGCACACCTAGTCGTTATATGTTTATATGTTGTTATGATTATGTTTATAAATGTATCATGTTTATTGGATGATCTTGCAAATGAGGTATCCTCCCCAAATTACACTAAGGTACACTGGTTTATTATGATTTGGTTTAGCTTACATATTATGCCTTGTAGGAGAAAGATCAAAATGAATAACAAGATTCAAGTAGACTAAAAAGACTCTCCCTATGAGTCATATGAGCAGCGTGGTGGACACTCTTATGATTTGGTAGACACTTTGAGAATATTAAAGGAATAAATAAGGATTTGTAAGGTAGACAATGACAGGATCATTCAAGCAAAAGAGAAATAAGCATAGGGTAATTCAATACTTCTTCATATCTTGTCAGAATTGTAGCGAAAAGGGCCACTTTAGATCAGCCATGTGTAGGAGGACAGAATTACTGGGGTATCTGGAAATAGGTATCCTGGTAGACACATGTTGGATAGAGCCTAAAATGGTGAGAGATATCAAGTTGTTGGACACTCCAGATAGGAGGGGTGATGAGTATAGGTGCTATTCTAGTTCTGGTTCAAATAGACATCATGATCGCCATCGTTATCATCATTACAGGAGGAGTGAAAGGGGATACTTTCCTGATGAATTCAAGAAAGAAAATCCACCTTATCTTAATGGAGACTTGAAGAAACCAGAAGATTTTGGATACTTGGGATGAAAAAATTCTTTGAGTTGCATGATTGCACAGGTAATATGAAGGAAAAAGATGCTATCTTCAGTTGGAAAGGTAAAGAAGACAAGGAAACTTTTAGGGGCTAATATTTGCAGGTGGGTTAATTTTCCATGATTTTCCAAAAAAAAGATTCATGAATTTCCATTTTTTTCTTAATTGATTCGCCCAAATTTTATAGTACACCATTATTTTACCTTAAAATTGACCAAAATATTATATCAACTAATATAAAATAATTGGAAACCTAAATATTTCTACAAAAGTATCACCAATTCTTTTTCAATTTGCATATTGTGGACTACTAAGATTCGACAAGGTTTCTAAACTTTAAGATAAACTTTTATCCTTAAAATTATCCCTGAAAGCAGAAATTTGGTGGGAAGGTGTGAAGTGGCTCAGAGACATCAGGACAGAGGAATTGAGTTGGCATGAGTTCAAGAGGGTTTTCAGGAAGAAGTACTTTTTCAGAAAGGTACTGCAACAGTAATTCAAAATAATTTTATGAGCTAAAGATACGGTCAATGACAGATGAAGAGTAAATGACCAAGTTACTAGAGTTATTGAGGTATGTACCATATCTTAAAGATGAAAAGGCTAAAGTTAAACGATTTGTCAGTGGTTTTCCGTTAGCATTTAGAGATCGAATTGAGTATGATGAGCCTCGGTCACTTGAGGAAGTCATTGGGAATTTGAATCATTGCTGTTAACAGTCAAAGCATAAGAATGAATCTCACCAAGGATGAAAATGGGAGGAAAAAAGTAAAGGTAAATGGCAGCCTAAGAGAGCAACGGCTCAAAATTTAGAGGAGAAAGAAAATGTGGCACCTCAAAATAAGTTTAATGTAGCTAAACATAGACATGGATCACAACAGCAACATAGAGGTAATGGTACTGGATGGTTGGAGTGTTGGACATGCGGTGAGGAGCACCTTAGGAGATATTGTCTGCAGAAACAGGGTGGTAGGCCTAAGATACACAATTCATAGGAGGCACAAACTATTGGGGATGTTGGGAGGCCTACGATATACAATACATAGTAGGTGCAGACTATTAGGCATGTTGGGAATATCATTCCTTGTATTGGTACAGAGGTGGACAATAGGCAAGCAGAGCATCAAAATTTTATCATTGATATGCATGGTAAGCTTTGTGATAATTTTTTTTTATTTTGATTGGCCCTGGACCTAATTATAGCTATGTTAGTCCTAAATTTGTGGATAAGTGCGGTTTGAATAAATAAATGCGTGCATAATCTTGGTTAATGAAGTTGGATACAGGTACAAAGAAGAGAGTTCACCATTGGGTAAGATCTTGTGAATTTGAGTTAAATGGTATGCCTACAACAACGCACTTAAACATATTTCCATTTGGGTCATGCAATATTTTATTGGGTATGGAATGGCTATACCTTCAAAAAACCAAGGTGGATTGTTATGCCAAATCCATTTAGTGCTTGGATCACAATGGGGAACCAAGATTCTTATAAGGAAAGAAGAAATCCACATCAGTTAGGATGGTGACAACAATGCAGGCCAAGCACAATTGCAGGAAAGTATGTGCGCTATTTGCAATTCATATCTCTAGCGACAAGGGTAAGGAAGTTGAGGATGTAGATGTTTTGAGCAAGTACCCGATTCTATAACAGTTTCATGATGCATTTCCTACAGATATTTCATAGTTTTCACCTCACAGGGAGGTATACTTTTCTATTGAGTTGGTACCAGGGGAAGCTCCAGCATCAAAATCACCTTACAAGATGAGTACACCTGAGTTGGTAAAATTAAAGTTACATCTAAAAGAGATTATTGACAAGGGATACATTAGGCTAAGTGTATCTCCTTGGGGCACACCAATGTTGTTCGTGAAGAAGAAGGATGGCACTCTTAGACTATGCATTGATTACAAGAAGTTGAACAAAATGACCATCAAGAATATGTACCCATTACCAAGGATTGATGATTTGTTTGATCAACCGAAGGGAGAAGCAATGTTCTCTAGGATCGACTTGAGATCAGGATATTATCCAGTATGCATCAAATAAGAGGACATCTGCAAGGTCACATTCATGACCAGGTATGGGCATTACAAGTTTGTTGTAGTTACATTAAGTTTGACTAATGCCCGAATACATTTATGTGTTTGATGAAAAATGTGTTGCGCCCCTACTTGGACAAGTTTGTTATTGTTTTCATTGATGAAATATTGGTATATTCTAAAAATAAGGAAGATCATGTCGGGAATTTGGTGGCAATGTTGATATTTTTGAGAGAGCATCAATTGTATGCTAAGCTCAGCAAATGCAGTTTATTTCAGACTGAGGTACATTAATTGGGACGTGTTGTCTCCAAGGAGGGCATTACAGTAGATCCAGAAAAGATAAGGGCCATCATGGAGTGGGCAACTCATAAGAATGTGGCTGAGGTGAGATCCCTTATGGGATTGGCAGGTTATTACAAGGGTTTCATCGGGAACTTCTCACAGATTGTTTATCCTATTACATCATTGCAGAGGTGATGCAGCGGCATCAATGGATTGGAATAAGTCCACAATGGACTTTTTCAACTCTTCACTCAACCCTTATTCCTATCGGAACCGAAAACCTTTGAATTGATTTAAAAATATTCTTTTATCTTTCCGATCCCGATATACTCTTTAATCTGTTCAAAAACAATGTTAAACGCCTTTTATAAACAGAAATCTATGTGTATTGCGCGCCCCAGATCTGGCCGATCGGACGCTCAGAACAATTTCGCTAATTGGCAGTCGGCAAAGCACTTCAACTGTCGACCGCTTCCATAGTTCCGATGCGATGCCTATCGGCGATCGCAAATCGCAACGGTTCGACGTCGCTTCCCCGTAAATGATGTGATATCCACCGAACCCGACTTCACTTCAAACAAAATTTATAAACTGTTCGCCTCCGTTTCTGTTATTTATGTGATGCGATATGGAACGCCTCTCCGGTCCGATCCGATGGTTTTACCCGGACCCGATGGGTCATAAATCAACCAATATATTTTTTAAATCCGCTCCAAGGTTCCGATAAGTGTTTTTTCACAGATTCTCTGTGTTAATGACTTTTACGCTCGCGGACTTAAACTATTTCGGGTTTTCCTTAACACAGAAATCTTACAGTTTAAAATAAAAACCCATGTCACAATCACTTCAAGCAATTTACAAAGAAAAGCAAACGCATCCCACTTTACAGACTCGTTAAACATTGATGCACACCACATTAAATTTATTCATAGTATGCAGAAGAACAGAGTCTCGGCCTTCAGCTCAATTACACAAGGAATGACCTCTGTTACACACAAAACACAGTCCTCACACTTACTCTAAATTCTCACTCCACTTCCAGCCTCTCCAATCTCTCGCTCATCACATTTTCTCCTTTTTATTATTCACTAATTCTTCTAATAATAGATAACAGCAATCTCCTATTTTTTTAAAATATCTTAACAGAAATCTTCTATTTCGTAGCTTCTCATGCACACCTATACTAACAACTCTTATCTCTAAATCTAAAATAAGACAGTCTCACTTATTACAATAATAAATGATAACAACTATTTGAGAAGTCCAACCTCCTAAGTAAAACTGATTTTGACCAACAGTCAATGAATTTCACCCTATTTAGCCACAACATGTGAACAAATCTTCACATTGCTGGCTAATCCCGATGCTCCTGCATCAGACTCCTGGGGAAGAAAATATTTGTCCTTTAAACTTTCAGGACTTACTCCATATTTCTGTAGTTCAGCTGTTGTTAACCAACTGGAATCTTCTGTTGGTTTCTCCTTCCACTTGACTAGATACTGGAAATACGTTTTCCCTCGAGTTTTCTTAGATATTCTTTGATCCAAGATAGCTTCAACTTCTTTCTTGGATACTTTTGGTACCTGTTCCTCCAAATTCACGATTTGAACTTTATCATTTGTGGCTTCATTCTGCAACTCGATTTCTGCCTCTCTGAATGGATATAAATCTGCAACATTAAAAATGGGGGATATCCCAATCCCTTCTGGCAACTCGATCTCATATGCATTGGCTGAAAATTTCCTTTTAATTTTACAAGGTCCTATCTTCTTCATTTTCAGTTTGTTATAAGTTTTTTTAGGAAATCTATCTTTCCTCAAATATGCCATGACTAAATCTCTCTTTCCTCAGATTTTCTCTCTGCTTGTATCTTCTGTTGCTTTCCTACAATTTACTTTTGACTTCTTCCTGTAACCTTTGCATTTGTTCAACAAAATCTTCAGCACTTGCACTTATGGCTTCCTGTTTTCCCAAGTCCCTAAGCTCATATACTCCTCTCGGATGCATTCCAAAGATAATATGAAATGGACTCATTTCAGTGCTTCGGTTTGGTGTATCATTGTAAGAGAATTCAACTTGAGCTAATGCCAAATCCCATTGTTTGGGATTCTGATGTACCAAACTCCTTAGTATATTTCCCAAGCTTCTGTTCACTACTTCAGTTTGTCCATATGTCTGAGGATGGTACGCTGAACTAAAACTGAGTTTAGTCCCCAGTTTCTTCCAAAGTGTCCTCCAGAAATTCCCTACAAATTTGGTATCTCGATCTGATACAATACTTACAAGTAAACCATGCAATCTTACAATCTCTAAAAATAATAAATTTGCTATGTGTGTTGCATCATTAGTTTTCTTACAAGCAATAAAATGTGCCATTTTAGAAAATCTATCTACTACAACATAAATAGAATCGTTTTCTCTCTGAGTTTTTGGTAAACCCAAAACAAAGTCCATACTAATTGCATCCCATGGTCGATCTGGTATGGGCAATGGATGATATAGACCTGTATTATGACTCCTTCCTTTGGCATGCTGACATACCCTGCATTTCTCAACAAACTTTTTAACATCAGTTTGCATTTTAGACTAGTAATAAAAAACATTCACCTGAGCGAAGGTTTTATCTTGTCCAAAATGACCAGATAACCCTCCACTGTGCTTCTCCTTAATTATGTTCTCCCTCATGGAACATTTAGGAATACATAACTTGTTGCTTTTAAATAATAGGCCTCCTTGAATAAGGTAGTCCATCCACTTACTTCTGTTATGGCTTACTGGATTCTGAACTGTTGTGTAGATGTCTCTAAAATCCTCATCATCCTTATACATTTCTATCATTTCCTCAAAACCTACAACACCCACTTTAAACTCTTGCAAAAGAAAATTTACCCTGCTCAATGCATCTGCTACTTTATTAGACTTACCACTTTTATGTTTTATTACAAAAGTGAAACTTTGCAGAAATTCCACCCATTTGGCATGCTTCTGATTTAGTTTTGGCTAGTTATTAATAAACTGTAAAGCGTGACTGTCTGAATATAAGATGAATTCCTTTGGCAGTAAGTAATGCCTCCACTTTTTCAATGCCTGCACAATAGCGTAAAATTATTTATCATAAGAAGAATATTTTATTTTCACATCATTTAGTTTCTCGCTGAAATATGCTATTGGTCTTTGCTCTTGGCTCAGTACCGCACCAACTGCTACTCCACTTGCATCGGTTTCTACTTGAAAGACTTTCTCAAAGTTAGGCAATGCTAGAATTGGCTCTTGTGTTATCTTCTTTTTCAGCAGATTAAAGTTCCTGTCCACGGCTTCTATCCATCGAAATGGCTGGTTGACCTCCTTGATTGTCTCAAGGATTGGTGCACAAACTCGACTAAACCCTTTTATAAATTTCCTGTAAAAACTAGCAAGTCCATGGAAACTTCTTACCTCAAATACATTTCTGGGAGTAGGCCAGTTCCTGATTTCTTGTACCTTCTCCAGATCCATTTTCAAACCTTCTTTGGAAATAGCAAAACCTAAGTACACTAGCTCTTCTTTCATGAAACTACAATTCTTCAAATTGATTTGTAGTTTTTCCTTCTGTAGAGTTTTCAGGACTAACTTCAGATGTTCTAAATGCTCCTCTTTACTTTTGCTAAAGACCAGAATATCATCAAGGTAAACAACGACAAATTTACCTGCATAATCCTTCAAGACCTCGTTCATTATTCTCATGAATGTACTGGGTGCATTAGTGAGCCCAAAAGGCATCACTAACCACTCATATAGTCCACTATTTGTTTTGAAAGTCGTTTTCCATTCATCACCTTCCCGAATCCTGATCTGATGATACCCGCTTTTCAAATCTATCTTAGTAAAGTACTTGGATCCACTTAAACAGTCCATTAAATCATCCATTCTGGGCAAAGGAAATCTGTACCTCACTGTTATCTTGTTGATAGCTCTGGAATCGGTGCACATGCACCATTCTCCTCCCTTCTTTGGACTAAGTACCGTTGGCACAACACACGGGCTCAGACTCTCTCGAATCAGCCCCTTGTTCATCAGTTCCTGTACTTGCCTTGCAATCTCTACGTTTTCCTGGGGAGTTAGTCTATATGTAGCTTTATTGGGTAGACTTTCTCCTGGTATTAAGTCGATATGGTGGCTAACACTTCTAATCAGTGGTAATTCATTCAGTAATTCATCCACGATGATATCCATAAAATTATTTAACACAACTTGAATTTCTTCAGGCAAATCGTTTAAATTCGTAGAGTTTAAGATTACCTTGGGCCTCCCTACGATAGCGAAGTGCAACTCCTCGCTTTTATCGACCTCCTGTAGCAGTTCTTTACCACTTATCAACATGATACTATTTTCAGGCAGTCCTTTATCAACATCATTCTTCACTGGCAGCAACGTGTGTTTAATTCCGTCCTTCTCTATGGTATATGTGTTCCTTCTCCCATCATGAATCGCTTTCCGATCAAATTGCCATGGTCTCCCCAATAATACATGACATACATCCATGGGCATTATGTCACATAGGATCACGTCTTTGTATGTGCCGATCTGCATTTCCACATTACATTGCTCGGTCACGATGACTTGATGGCCCTTCTGTAGCCAAGACACTTTGTAAGGCACAAGATGTGTCGTCCTTGCTAACCCAAGCTTTTCCACCATCTCTGTGGACACAAGATTATCAGTACTCCCACTGTCAATTATAACCTTACAACACTTACCCTTTGAGTTACATGTAGTTCTGAACAAATTCTTCCTTTGCGCAGGTTCTCCAGTCTCCTTTTCTGTTCTAAGAAAAGTTCTTCTAAGTAGCAGTGATTCACCTTCTTCAGGTGGTTCTTCTTTCTCCACAAGTCGAGGTGGTTCTGGCTCTGCCTCATTCACATTTTCACCCCTCTGGCTTGATGATTTGTTATGAGGACAGTCCCGAGACATGTGTCCCCATTCTCCACAGGTATAACACCTAACATCTCTTCCTCGCCCTCTTCCTCTGGGCGCGAATATTCCTCTACTAGATTCACCCCTCTGTGGTGATCTGCCACTTGAACTTCCTGTTTCATGCTGATGCTGTGTTCCTATGGATCTGGCAGCTCCTCTACATCTCGCTGAGATCTTTCCTCTATTTCTTTGACTCTGTTTCCTCAATATTTTCTCTTCTGCCTTCAGACTTTCTTGATAGGCATCCTCAACAGTTTTCAGACTTAACAAACTAATGTCATCTTGTATTTCATACCTTAACCCATTTACATATCTAGCTATTTTTTCCAAATCATCTTCTACATGCCCTGTTCTGATACTTAATCTATAGAATTCTTCTGTATACTCCTTAACAAACATTCCTTTCTGTTTCAGATTTTGCATTTGCTTAAAAATATTCAAATGATAGTCTTTAGGCAAAAACTTGGCTTTCAGTTTACTTACCATTTTATCCCATTGCTTGATCTTAGATTTCCCTTTCCTCGTTCTTGATGTTTGTACCTCGTCCCACCAGATGGCTGCATGACCTTTCAAGCTAGTGACTGCAAACTTCACCCTCTTATTTTCCTTAACCTCTTCATAGTCAAAGTACTGATCTATGGATCTGATCCAATCCATAAGCTACTCCGCATTCAGACTCCCTTCATACATAGGAATTTCTATCTTGGGTTTGCTTCCAACTTTTTCCAGCATCTTGAGGACTTTGGCGGTTTCATTGTCTTCTTCTACTTCTTCCACATCTGCACCAGATTCTTCTGAAGAAATCTTGGCACCATCATCAGGTGCTCTTCTTTGGGTTGTCTCCATTGTCTCCATTCGTGCATGCAAATTCCACACTTCTTCTAATAGAATTACATTTGGTTCTGGTCTTCCTCGACCAATTCCTCTTCTTGGTGGCATCTTCTCTGCAAATACCTCTTTCTTTTGCTCTGATACCAAAATTTGATGCAGCGGCAACAATGGATTGGAATAATCCCACAATGGACTTTTTCAACTCTTCACTCGACCCTTGTTCCTATCGGAACCGAAAACCTTTGAATTGATTTAAAAATATTATTTTATCTTTCCGATCCCGATATACTCTTTAATCTGTTCAAAAACAACGTTAAACGCCTTTTATAAACAGAAATCTATGTGTATTGTGTGCCCCATATCTGGCCGATCGGACGCTCAGAACAATTTCGCTAATCGACAGTCGGAAAAGCACTTCAATTGTCGACCGCTTCCACAGCTCCGATGCGATGCCTATCGGCGATTGCAAATTGCAACGGTTCGACGTCGCTTCCCCGTAAATGATGCGATATCCACCGGACCCGAATTCACTTCAAACAAACTTTATAAATTGTTCGTGTCCATTTCTGTTGTTTATGTGATGCGATATGGAATGCCTCTCCAGTCCGATCCAATGGTTTTACCCGGACGTGATGGGTCATAAATCAACCAATATATTTTTTAAATCCGCTCCAAGGTTCTGATAAGTGTTTTTTCACAGATTCTCTGTGTTAATGAATTTTACGCTCGCGGACTTAAACTATTTCGGGTTTGCCTTAACACAGAAATCTTACAGTTTAAAATAAAAACCCAGGTCACAATCACTTCAAGAAATTTACAAAGAAAAGCAAATGCATCCCACTTTACAGACTCGTTAAACATTGATGCACACCACATTAAATTTATTCATAGTATGCAGAAGAACAGAGTCTCGGCCTTCGGCTCAATTACACAAGGAATGACCTCTGTTACACACAAAACACAATCCTCACACTTACTCTAAATTCTCACTCCACTTCCAGCCTCTCCAATCTCTCGCTCATCACATTTTCTCCTTTTTATTATTCACTAATTCTTCTAATAATAGCTAACAACAATCTCCTATTTTTTTTTAAAGATCTTAACAGAAATCTTCTATTTCGTAGCTTCTCATGCACACCTATACTAACAACTCTTATCTCTAAATCTAAAATAAGACCGTCTCACTTATTACAATAATAAATGATAACAACTATTTGAGAAGTCCAACCTCCTAAGTAAAACTGATTTTGACCAATAGTCAATGAATTTCACCCTATTTAGCCACAACATGTGAACAAATCTTCACATTGTTGGCTAATCCCGATGCTCCTGCATTAAGAGGAAAGGTAAGAAGTTTGATTGGACAGAGTAGTGTGAGGCCATTTTTTAGCAACTTAATTAGTTCTTGACAGATGCTCCAATGTTAAAGATTGTAGATCTAGACAAGGAGTTTGTAGTATGTACAGATGTGTACAAGAGAGGACTTGATGGGGTCCTTATGCAGGATGGACAGGTGGTATGCTATGAGTCATGAAAACTATATGAGAACGAGCATAACTACCCGACACATGATCTTCATCTAGTAGCGGTCATACATTCATTGAAGATGTGGAGGAACTATATTCTTGGTAGTAGGTTTGTACTAATGAGTGATCACATTGGGTTGAGATACTTGTTTGACCAGCCACATTTGAATGATAAACAAGCTAGATGATTTTCCATGATCAATTAGTTTGACTTCGAGATCATGTACATCAAAGGAAAGGAGAACAGGGTAGTAGATTCTCCTAGTAGGTGGTACAGGTGAATCACTTTGTAGCTATGAGCTCCTATGGGATGGATTTAAAATATAGGATCTTGAAGGTAGGTTAGGATGATGATAGTTATATGGAGATTGTGCACAGGTTGCATCAGAGTATAGGTACATGTACATGTAGTGGTACAAGTACAGGTGCAGGTGTACATTATTTGGAATACCATCTAACGGTATATGGATTGGTCATATTTAGAGACATGATATATGTGTCGAACAGGAGTGAGGTGAAGAAGGTGATCTTGAGGTATTTTTATGCGAAACCATATTCGTCTCACCCAGGCTATCAAAATACATTGACTCCAATGAAGATGTTTTATTATTGAATGAATCTAAAGATTTATTTGTTAGAGTTTGTAGCAAAGTGTTTGAACTGTCATATGGTTAAGGAAGAATGTAGGCATCCAAGTGGAATATTACGACTGATTGCAATTCTAGAGTGGAAATGGGAGGTCATTTCCATGGATTTCATCACAATTTTTCCCAGGACAGCTAAACAGCATGATTCCATCATGGATGTGGTGGACAGGTTGAAAAATTTTACACACTTCATCCCAATGAAGACTACATACTTAGCTAGTAATTTCACACATATGTTTATAATAGATGTGGTCAAATTAAACACTAAAACACAATATAAGAACTGCAACAAAGTAAACAATAAATCTAAATACACATCAGAATGCACAGAAATTGTTGAGCCATTTTATTATATTGGAGGTGGATAAGCAAGTACAATAGTGCTCAAAATATGAGACACTCAAGCCAAATGGAAGGCTCGGAATGACCCTGCAATGATCCCATAAGAGGGTCTGTGTAACTGCTGAACTACTGGAAGGTAAACTACACTGTCCCTTCTGCAACTGTTGGGACTATAACTGCCTAACAGATAGAAAGTTAGATCTAGGAAGAATGGGAGCTTTGATGATGCTGAAAATGTAGATCAAGACTTAATGATGGATTCCCAAGATAACCCAGAAAGGGTTTCTCAGATCTGTCAATATAAAAGAACCACCCTCTTAGGGCTTCACATATATGTTGCTGGGAAAGTAGATCTGAAGCTAGATCTGATGATATGATGGCTGCAATGGTGCACAATCAGATCTATGCAAGAAAATTTGATCCCTTCACTAGATCCTTGAGCTAAAAGCTCAAGATCTATCTCCTCCAATCTCCTCCATTGAAAATAGTTGTTGTAGGAACAACAACTTCAGAAAACCGCACTGTTAGAGAGGGAGGCTCAATAGCCTGCTGCTAGATATGTCAAATCAGCTTCTGAATGATGGAAATAATAGATCCAATGTGAGGAGATGATCCCTCACAGGATTTCCAGCTGAAATACTAGAAACTTCCTTCCTCCAATAGATCTACAGGACTGGACTGTGAAATCCTTGAAGGGACTACTGTTGCATGGAGGTAAATCCCAATGGCCTGAATGTTAGATATAGATCTATTGCTCCTGGAAGACTGAATGTGAAGAACAAAGTGGTAGGATGAATCCTCCACCAGTTTCCTAGCCGAATACTAGAAACAACCTCCTGAAGTGGGCACCAATGCCTAATAAGGAGTGAAGTACAATCCTCTTCCTTAGAGATCACTCAAAGAAATAGGTGGGATTCCCACTTGGGAACACCCTGTGCGAAATAACACTGCAAACTTTGCTAAACAGCTCAAGCCTGCATATAAATTTCCTTAGACAAATCTAGATCTAAACAGATCAAGAAATGAATAATCCAAATCATGCTCTCCAATGTGCCTTCGCCTTCATTATATAGATCTGAGCCTTCCATAGCCTAGGCCCACTCCAAAACAACGTTGTACATGTGGACATAAGTCTCCATGGTTGACTGCATTTTTTCCCCATGTCCTCCATCATGTTCATATGGGGTGATTATCATCTCCATCATGTGTGCATTAAATGCATCACTTCCTCCACTATCTTATCATAAGTGCTTTATGATATTCTTTGTATGCACTAAGATCTTAGTTGACCTTATCAAAGATCCTCATGATTTTTCATTTAAGATCCATGATCTTATTTGACTGCTTCATCCTCCATAATCTATCTCATAAATGAGACGTGGTCTCCATTAATGGAGCTGCTCCACTACTCCATGATTTTAGATCTAGATCTAGAATATCCACATACACACATAGAAAGTGGATTTTATTCATGTTTGAGGTTTATGGGCCTCTCCACCCTTTTATTTACTTAATTTATTAAGTTTATTAAGAACTCTAATATTCCAAATATCATGTGAAAATTTTGGAGTATTACAGGGATGGATTTAAAGTATAGGATCTTGCAGGTAGGTTAGCATGATGATAGGTATATGGAGATTGTGCACATGTTGTAGTAGAGTACAGGTGCATGTACATGTAGTGGTACAATTACAGGTGCAGGCGTACATGATTTGGAATACCGTCTCACGGTATATTTATTGGTCATATTTAGAGACATGATATATGTGTTGGACAAGAGTGAGGTGAAGAAGGTGATCTTGAGTATTTTTATGCGAAACCATATTCGTCTCACCCAGGCTATCAAAATACATTGACTCCAATGAAGATGTTTTATTATTGAATGAATCTAAAGATGGATTTGTCAGAGTTTGTAGCAAGGTGTTTGAACTGTCAGATGGTTAAGGAATAATGTAGGCATCCAGGTGGAATATTATGACCGATTGCTATTATGGAGTGGAAATGGGAGGTCATTTACATGGATTTCATCACAATTTTTCCTAGGATAGCTAAACAGCAAGATTTCATCATGGATGTGGTGGACAGGTTGAAAAAGTTTACACACTTCATCCCAATGAAGACTACATACTTAGCTAGTAATGTGGCACAGGTGTTTATCATAGATGTGGTCAAATTACATGGTGTCCCAAAAAATATTTTGTCTGACATGGATGAAAATTTCAATTACAAGTTTTGGAAGGAATTGTTTGCAGGTTTTGGCACCAAGTTTGCCTTCAACACATCTTATCATCCATAGACAGAACAGAAGACAAAGAGGTTGAACCTGATATTGGAGGATATGTTGAGGATGTATGTGATGAACTAACAATGAAAGTGGGAAGAGTATATTCCATTGGTATAGTTTTCCTACAAAAATGGGTACCAATAATGCTTGAGGATGAGTCCATTTGAGGCATTGTATGGGTAGAGTTGCAACACTCCCATAAGTTGGAGTGATCCGGTTAACAGGGTATTTATTGGACTAGAAATTTTGGGAGAGATGGAGCAGGAAATGAAGGTGATCAAGAAGAACTAAAAAGAAGCACATGATAGGCACAAGAGCTATGTAGATTGGAACAATTTATTTAAGGAGTTTCAAGTTGGGGAAAAGGTGTACTTGCATATCAAGCCCAAGAAGAGATCCTTGTGAATTGGATCATGTGCCAAGATGGCACTAAGGTTTTGTGGACCCTTCAGGTTTATTGAGAGAATCATACCAGTAACCTATCGACTTGCACTACCTTACACAATGAAATTTTGTGATGTTTTTCATATATCATTGCTTAAGAAGTATGTTAAATATGTTTATCATGTGATTCATTGGTCTGTATTGTAGGTGGAGCCAGATGGATAATTCCATCGAGAGCCTCAGTGTATATTGCAGAAAAAGGTTCTCATGCCCCAGAATCGATAAATAGAGCACGTTAAAGTGCAATGGAATTACTTTGGGCCTGATGAAGCTACATGGGAGATGGCGAATCAGATGTGGGCTATGTATCCTTCCTTGTTTGTCGGTTGAGGTAAAGTAGTTTTGGTGTGATGTTGGTATATTTTTTGCATATCTTTTGGTGATGTTTCAATATATGTTTTGATGTGATATTTGGGTATGTGTACATATGCATATGGATGTAAATACCACCATGACCTATGTTATCAAGATCCAATAATCAGTATGGGTGTCATTTTAGTTAGTTATCATGTTTTTATGATGTAAGGTTGTTATGTTATCATGATGGTTTGATTTTCAGTAGGGTCATCATTGTAAATACTGCGTCGTGCTATGTTATAAATCTCCATGATAAGTATGTTTTATTTCCAATAGTTTTGCTGAGGTATATGTGTGATTGAACACCGAGGACGACGTCCCCCAAGGGGGAGGGCTCTATAATAGCTCTGGTGAAAATTCCATGTAATAAAAGTTAAAAACAATAACCACGGTTGGTGGGACACTTATTCCAAGATGAATGTTGGGAAATGCATCCTAGTGGGTGTTCATTTGGTTTATTATGGCTAAGGAAATTGGTAAAGGCAATGACGAAGGCTTTGGAAAGGAAAAGTGGCATTTATTGACATTTATTTATGAAAATAATAGAAAATAGGGGAAAAGGGAGGTGAAAGGTCACAGGTTCTATGTGAGGAGGAAAATAATGGAAAACGAAGGAAATATAGGCCTCATCAATAAAAAGGCTTTTGAGGATTCGTTAGTACCTTTTGTTAGTTTAGTTTTGGAGCTCTCTCATTATTCTCTCTCTTTCTCTCATTCTTAGACACACAAAGTTTTCTTGAGCACTTTGGCATTGGATCAAGAAAGGAAAAGAAGGCAAGAAGAAGGAAGGAGTAAGCAAGGAAGAGTAGGATTAAGAAGCTACAACATGATTCTTTGCATGTGTGAATTCCTTGCTATATTTGGCATGCATGGTATTTCATGCGGTTATTTTTTGTCATGACATGTGTTTTTTGTTAGAAAATTAAATATTACAAAGCAATGAAACACATAAAATATGCGGAAAACACAAGCACACAAAACACATAAAAGCAGAGAGATACAGATATACGTGGTTCACCCAGTTTGGGCTACGTCCACCCTGAACAGCTAGTCCTTCCTTTATATTATCCAGCAAAATGAAGAGACACAACCTACAGTAGATCCGCTGTAATATCCTATGTTCTCTCTCACAATCTCCCTATCTGTTTATCGCTCTGATAATACACGTACAATACACAGCCGCAATACAATTACCCTTATACGAGCGAGGGGTTGCTTCTAGGGCAAAAAACCCTAAACTAAACATAACTTCTACTGTCAGATCATTCGCCTAATGAACTGCCCATATTGACTAGAAATTACTATACTTTTACAAGGCAATTGTACATTTTTTTTTAGCTTCAGGGGGCGCTACCCCCGAAACCCCCCGCCATGGGGGGGCTCCATAAAGTCGCAGCCGCCCCCCCTGGACCCCCCAGGCATCATTTAATTACGGGCGGCATTGCCACCCCCATTAAGGTATAGGGGTCCAACGCTGTGATACAAAATAAAAAAGATAATCAGGCTCCACACCCAACATTTTTCCAGGTGTGACAGTGTTTTTAGTCTAGCCTTGCCATTTCAAGATAGCCTTGATGAGATGGGTTCTCATACTTTTTTTGAGATGGATTTTCGGATGGATTAGAAGCTAAGTGAGGTGGATCTCTAAAATGAAAAACACATGGCCTAGTTGTCCCTGAAAAGGACTATGGATCATGCTAAATCCACTAGCCTAGTAACCCTTGAACCAAACTGTGGGTTACGATAAATCCAAGATTGTGTGCCTTGGTGGGCCTAGGAATACTTGTCAGTGAATGGAATGATATACGATAAAGCTAAGGGGTTGATTGCTATTCGTTGGGCCTAGTAGTCCTTGGATGGAATGTATAGTAAATCTTGGAGAGTGGGTCTTGGTGTAGGGCATAGTGATCCCTGGATCAAAATGTGGATTACGGTAAAGCCTAAGAGACTAGGAGGTAGTGAATTTTCCTCACAGTGTAGGTGGAGAACTCTGGTAGCATCCATGTTTGTTTGGTTATTTTTGGTTGGTTATGAGTCCCACATTCATGCTTGGAATATGGCACGGGGGTGATTGGTTGAAGAGAGATTTGGCTTAGCCAATATATGGTCGGGTGGAACATGGTAGTCCCATCCCCGGTTGGTTTCTACATTCATTAATGAGAAATTCATTTCCTTGGTTTTATATGTGTAAATTTACTAGTTTATATGTGGATTTTATGGCTGATATATTCATGGTATTTCACCTGTTATTTTTTTGGTTATGAGCATGTATTATGACATTGATGATGTATGGATCTCCTCATGTTTTTATTGTAAATAAATAAACAATGTATCTATGTCCTAATAGATGATATTGTAGCTAATGATGTAAGGGAGCAATGCTTCTTAGCGATTATCAGATAATTATGAGACCCCTATGTTCATATATGTTTTTTACACATGTAGATTAAAAATTTGTGATATGTTTGACAAAATTCCTATCGTGGCTAGTAGGGGTATAAACTAGGTATTGTCACAGTTTTTGCAAATACATAATTGTTTCACTGTGTTATTTCATTTTTGAATTTGTCATTGAGTTTTAGGCAGTGGCCTGAAATTTGGGCCCAAAATAGTTCCTTAAATCCCACGGACGTAGACATAGTTCTGGGAAATTTAGTCCCTGGACTTAGGCATGCAAGCATATGCATGCGTCCAAAGCCACATAGACACACGGATGCAGGCCTAAGCATCTGTACAGGGGGTTTTATTCATGAAATCTCAATGGGACCCAGGGGCTAGAGGCCTGAGTGGTTGGGTTAGCTCCTGGGAGTTATGTTTTTTTATCTAGAGGGTCTGTATGATCTGTTTTCGATGGTTCCACTTCCTTAAGGTCATCTAGGAGGTTGAATCTGATCATTGCAGCCTCTCGTCACGTGTTTACCCTAGTTCATCGACAGTTACTTTGGTAGATGTGGGATGAGGATGTTACACCATGCATGCATGGGCTAATTATTTTTTATTTATCAGTTAACTGGTTGATTGCTGAGTACACACCCCACAACTTGACCTCCCACTAGTTCCTCCAACAGTTGGGACTAGTTTAACTAACTTTAACTTATTTTATCTGAATTAAGTTATTGCAACTCAAATTAAACTCAACCTAGGATCCTAAAAAGTAGGAGACACTCTACATACGCCAAGTTAGGCCCTCAACTTAAATTAGTTGAGCCAACTAAGTCAAATTAACTTAGTTAACACATTCTTGTTGTCTTGTTATGTGGAATTACAATTGTCTCCTAATTTAATTCAAGGGAAAATTAAATCATATTTTTCTTGTTGTCATTTTTCAACACTCCCTCTCAATAAGAAAGGGATTATCAGATACCCCAATATTGCCTCTATGGAATTCAAATTTTCCTCTTGACAATTATTTTGTCAAAATATCTGCATCCTATTCTTTTGTAGGAATGTATTCCAACAACATAATCTGCCTATGCACACAATCTCGTAGATGGTGGTACCAAATGTTGATATTCTTGGACTGATCATGAAAATTTGGATTTTTAGAGAGTTTGATACAACAGTTATGATTGTCACTGGTAAATCACAATAGGATCCATCATTTGACCAAATAACCCAACAAGAATCTTACTCATGCATATAGCTTCACAAGATGCTTTACTAACAACCATGTACTCCTCTTCTGCTGAATTGAGTGAAACTTATCTCTACTTCCTCTTATACCAATAAACTATTACTCACCCAATATTAAAGGCTCCTCCTAAATTTCTCTTCTAATTTGATTGACTACCTACCCAAATTGCATCAGTGAAGCCTTGAAGCTTCACTGCCTCTTTCTAACTATACCAAAGACCATACTGAGTAGTTCCTTTGAGGCATCTGAACACTTTTTTGGACACCTTCCAATACATTTTGGTTGGATTAACCATTGCTTAACTAATATGGTTAATTGCATAACACATGTCTGGTTGTGTGTTCACCAAATACATGAGTGAACCCACAAGCTTCCTGTAAATAGTGGCCTCCACCTCCTCACCTGAAGTGGCATCCTCTTTCTTCCAACTACTGCTAAAGAAGTGTCTATGGGTTTACTACTCTCCATGGGGAACTTCTTCAGTATCTTGTTTTCATACTTACCCTGAGAGATAAAAAATTCCCCATCTCCTTGTCATACTTCCAAACCGAGGAAATAATGCATGAGTCCCATTTCCTTCATCTCGAATTCTCTTACAAGATCATCCTTGCAAGATTTTATCAACTTCTAATTAGTGGTTCGAATCAAATCATCGACATATAATATTATAATCAACAATTTACCTTCAACAACAATATGGTAAAGATTTTCATATGCTTCACTTTTACTGAATCCCAACCCAGTGAAATGTTTTTCGATCCTGGTATACCAAGCACGAGGTGCTTGTTTCAATCCATACAACTCTCGCTTGAGTCTGCACACATGAAAATCTTTGTTGAAGGTATCAAATCCTTTTGTTTTTTAAATTTACACCTCCTCCTCAATCACTCCATTAAGGAATGTTGTCCTCACATCCATTTGATGGATCTTCCATCCCATCTCCACTGCAAGTGCTAGAATTGATCTGATAGAAGAGTAACTTGCTACTGGAGAGAAGGTATCCCCGTAATCGATTCCCTCCACCTAAGAGAATCCCTTAGCCATAAATTTTTCTTTTTGTTTCTTGATGCTTCCATATGTTTCTTGCTTCACCTTTTAGATCCACCTTGAACCTACCATTGACTTCTTCAATGGCCTTGGGACCACTTAACAAACATTTTTTGTCACTATGGAATCATATTCCTCTACCATGGCATCAACCCATACTGTATTATACATTGATTCCTCGAATGAGGATGGTTCTGTATCAACTAGCTCACTCATCAGAACCATGTACCGAGTGTACTGATCTGGTGACCTCCTCTACCAGCGTTGTGATGTGGATTCTCCCACATTATCTCTAGTATCATGCAATAATTTTTCAGCTTCCGTAGCGCACTTCCTTCCATAATGTGGTGTCTCTTCATGAGTGGGTGCTTCCACTCTCTTCTCCTCTGCTTGTGCCTGCTCCAAAACATCCTGAGGTTCTTCCTTTGGATCTAAAAGCTCCTCATCTGCATTCAACTAAAGCTCCCTCTGAAGGGAACATGTCATGGAATTCTCTTCATTGAACTTCACATATCTATGAACAACTCTCATCCTATGAGATGGCAGGTACATAGGCTAGTTTTGAGGTGTATTAGTGTACCCCAAAAATATTCCCAACTCTATTTTTGATTGTATCTTTTTCCTTGCATCCTTGGAAACATGACAATAAACTGATGAACTAAAGATCCTGAAGTGTGATACATCTGGCTTCTTCCCTAAAAAATCTTCTTTTGGTGTACTCATACTGAGAATCCGATGAGGAATCTTGTTTTGCACATCTATCGTTGTGTTGCATGCTTTCACCCACAAGTGCAAAGGCAGGCCCTGATTATGTAACATCGCTCATGCAACTCCCACAATACTTATGTTCTTCTTTTTAGCAACCCCATTATGTTGTGGGTTATGGGGTGCTATTAACTCCTATCAAATTACTTCTTTTGACCAGTAGTTCTGAACTCATTTGACACATATTATCCACCATTATTTCTCTTGAGATCCTTCACTTTCTTGCCAGTGTCTTTCTCAACAAGTGCTTTAAATTCAAATTTTTTTGACAATGCCTTGTCTTTCTTCTACAATAAGAATATCCAACACTTACGTGAGAAATAATCTACAAATATAACATAATAACTATGTTGGATCATGGAGGTTGTCGAGAAAGGTCCAAACACATTTGAGTGAACTCTTTCAAGGACTTCTTGCATTTGATTATCCTTATCATGAAAGGTGGCTTTGGTTAATTCCTTGTTGTACACCGTTTGCATGTATCTTGTTGCTCTAATGCACCCTTGGGAAGTCCTCTAGAAATATGTTGCATGATCTTCAAAGCTCCATGGTGCAAATGGCCAAGTCGCCTATGCCATAATTCACTGATGTTTAAGCTCTACACCTTCTCTGCTTTCATGCTCAAAGAAACATAATCTTCCACATCCAATTTGTATAGGTTATTCACCCAAAACTTGATCTTCTGCACTTATCCTGCGATATGACACATCGAATTCCTATCTTTGACACCTATCCTAACCATAAAACATGGTATTTATTACAAAAACAACTGTAAACCTAATACAGAGTCCTATTACAAATAGAATTAGAACTCTTTTAACTCTATTCAAAACAACTTTATCTAAACTTAATTACATCATTTTCCACCTATATTTCCATAAAGTCAAATCCTGATGATGAGCTCCAACCTGTTATGACCATAATTCTGACGACGTTGATCTCTTGCAAACTAGGAAACTGCTCCTCTATTTTTTAGGCTTAGGATTCTTTTAGTTTCTTGAGACACTTTGACCACTATTAACCCATAACTTTGAGGCTATTTTATGTCAGGAATGTGAATATCATATTTCCAAAATCATCCCCTCATTCCAGCTATGTAAAATAAACTTCGAACTTCTCAAAATAGTGAAAACAGACCTGCGCTATGAAAGCAACACGGTTTCGTAGCGCTTTCCGTAGCACAGTATTTTTAACATTTATCTTCAAAATTTTGGCTTCTTCTTTTCAGATTTATCTTCATTATCACTTAGCACAGCTTCCCTAGAAATTTCAAGCCTTCATACAAATATTTTCCCTTCCAAAATTTAAGAGAGAGAGTGAAAAATCATGCTACAACAGTTTCGTAGCGCTTTTCACTGATTTTGCACTGTGTGCGCTACGAAACTGCTGAGTGAGCAGTTTTTGGCCAGATTTCTTCAAAATTTAAAACCAAATGTGCCAAGACTTCAAAATAAAATTGGTTTCATAAAAAAAAACAGTCATATGAACTGAAAAAACAGTCATTTCAGCCTTTATAACTTCTTAACTTCTTGTAGATTTCTCTTGTTTCTATCTAAAAAATAGGTCTTGAGACAGATATTATATCTCTTACTCCATGATGTATTTTGAGAAACTGAAGGAGGTTTTTGTATACCATGATAACTTTAATAAAAACCTATCTTGGGTTTTTGACAAACATCTTCTGCTGTCCAGAAACTGCCTTTGAAAAACATGTGTAAAACAGGAAAACTCTGTTTCTGAAAATAGGGCTTCAATGAAATCCTTTTATCTCCCAACTGATAACACTTGTGAGAAATTTGAGATATTTTTTGTAGCTGGGGGTGTAATAAAAACAAACCTCATTCAGAGTTCAAAAAAACTTTTTCATTTGGCCAGAAACTGAACTTGAAGTTGACTGCTAAACTGTCATGTACAGGACATTTTGTAACAATAGTTTCGTAGCACATTTTAAGTTATCAATTTGTCCCACCTCCTAATGAATTTGAGGGAACTGAGAGAGGTTTTTGTAGAAAGTTCTGTTATGAAGAAAAATCTCTTTCAGTTTTCCTAAATCCATTTTTAGTTTCTCATAAACCTCCTTGGAAGTTGACTACTCAAAACCAGAAAACATAGTTTTTGTTTCATCACTTTCGCAGTTTGTGATACGAAAGTAGCAACGCTTTCGTAGTGCATTTCCTCTTTTTTGAACTAGCGGAGCTACGAAACGGTGAATTCCTGGCTAATTGCAGAAATTTAGCGTGAAACTTAATGGAATGACCCCTAAATGAAAAAAATGAATCTTTGATCATGGAATGGACCTTGAAGGACTTTATTTGAACTTAAATGATGAACTTTAAACTTATAAAAAATATGACCTACCCTTAACCAAAATAAAAATGAATTTTAGACCTATTTAAGACCATGATTAAAAACAATGTTGAAATACAATGTTTTGAAATTTTTTTGGGTGATAATAGGGACTATTGACATTTGCCAAGATTTTTAAACTTTAAGATAAAATTCCATGCTTAAAATTTTCCCTGGAGCCTTTCCCTGTCAAAGTAAATAATTTTTTTGGTCGAACAACATTAAGAGAGCGAATTACAGTCCAAGAAATTGGACAGGAACAAACTTTGGTAAGAATTTTAGTTCCTTTTCCCCCTTCTTGAACAATTTTGAATGCTACAGGTGTAATAATTTTGGGCTTAAAGTGATTGCATGCAAATCTGGCAAGAAATTCTCTTCTAAAAATACTACAAATAGGTGTATGAGAGTAAGATCTATTTCAACACCCAGAAGAAAGTCATATCGAATGGTGCATGGAGGCAAAATAGAACAATGTTTGAAATCAAATATTTACTCTGAAGTTTTGGTGGTTGATCTCTCCTATATAACCTATAATAGGCAGAGACTAAAATCCTTTAAAAGAAGCAACATCAATCTTGAAAGTATCCAAATCAATACATTGGGAAAGAAGCGCAATAGAGGTATGTATGCTTAGGAAATTGCAAAAAGTCACCCAGTTAGGTAAACCAGCATACAAAACCAGCTCACATTGTTGAGCAATAAACATATACAAGTGTGGAAGAAAAATAATCTACTCAAGGGGGGTATATCTATTGTTACTCTTCAATGAAAGAAGAGGTTGGCTTTAAGGTGTTATCACTCCAGTAAATTCTTAAGTTGTGGGATTTTGGTTTTTAGTCAAATAATACTAGATGCAACCACAAACCTACTTCAAACTCTAGGATCTAGCCTTCCTAGGGTTCAGAGAGGGCTCTCTCTTTAAAGTTTAACTTTGTTTTGATTTATGAATATTAGGCTAGTTATTAAAGTGCAGATTTGGTTTTGTTTTGTTGGATTTCGTGGGAATATTTCACTTGGAGGGTAGATAGAGGGAAATCTACTTGTCCATTGGGCTATGGATTCTAATTCAAGCTAACAAAACTGGGGTCAAATCCTAAAAGGTCAAATGTCTGCAGGGCAAGGTAGATAACCGTTGGAGATCTTGGGAAAACTGGTTTTTTGAGATGGTATGATCGAGATAAAGGGCACTTAAGGATCCTTTGATTCGGAAAAGGGAAGTAGAAGATAGAGGTCAAACAGGAGAGGGAGAAATTAAGAATTCTCTGCACTGGAAATCAGAAGAAAACAAAGAAATGATAACTAGTTTAAAACAGGGTGCTATTAACATGTCGTGTAGTAATACTCCTAGTTATACATTCCGATTTAGAATTAAAACACAAATGTATGCATGAAACAAAAGAAAATAACAATGACAAGTTTAAGAGAGTACTTCATCCAGATAGCTTATCACAAGGATCCTGAAGTATGATGCCAAAAAGGTGATCCAGTCTCCTGCTCAAAATCGAAATCCAAAGCCTTCAAGTCAATGAAAATATCTATAGTAATCTCCAGCAATTTTATTCCACACAAAAATACTTCCAAGAGTGAAGTATTTATATAAAATGTCTTACAAAATATCCTAGATGACTTCTAGGAATAAACTTAGGAAAATTAAATCTTTTACAACAATAATAGTGAGAGCTTCCTCAACAAACTAGCAAGCTGTCCTATTTTATTCAAAATAAATAGAAATTGTTTTAAGATAAGAAGCAGTTAGCTACTTATGTTTCCTTTCTGCTAGATTTTTAGATACTTTTAGAATCTAACTTGCCTTCACTAATACTCTTTCACACTGATATTCTTTCTCATTAATACACTTTCACTTCAGATACTCTTTACCTTTAGTAAAATTGCCTTCTTGCTGTAAAAATCTATTTTTACTGTGAAATCAACAAACATAATTTTTGTTCTTCATGTGGTTTCCTTTCTTTCTTCATAGCAAATCAGTCAATTCCCGCCACTCCTCATTTTTAGGAATTCTAATATTATTGAGTTTCCTAAAATTTTCATCAGCCTCAGTGTACCTGGAAAATGTGGGTTTGACGACAAACAAATGTTTGATTTTATACTGCAAGTAAAACAAATCTTCAAAACTTTTTGGTAATACTTTCCCTGTGGGAATACCTTGGCCTGTTGGCTTGTTTACTTTCTCCTTGGCATGTTCTCTGATATTTTTTTTCATAATCATTCTGAGGCATTAGCTTGTCATTAATCACCATAATATCTGGAAGTCCCTTTTGTCTTAAGTTAGTGAATTTAACAATAAATCTAGTGACAACAGTGTTCATTCCTTCACATTTCTTTTCAAGCTGCCTCATTAGATTTCTTTTGGCAGTTACTTTCCTAATTTATAGGATTGTAGCTGTCTTGTCATTGATCTTTAACTCTTCAAGTTGTTGTCTATTCTTACTGTTTAGGAAATTGATTAACCTAACAGCCTGTTCTGGTTTATTTTCCAATTCTTCTTGTGTCTTTTGGATCTCTGCCTGAGCTATCAATAGTAACTCTCTCTGATAAAACATTACTTGAATTGATGGCCAAACATCATGAATGGCTTCAATTACGTTATTCCATATGTAATTTTTAATATATGATATTTGGTCTTTGAGAGTTAACTCTTTTTGGAGCTTTTTTACCTCTTCACTCAATCTGTGAGAATTCTGCTAATGTATTTTAGCATCTATCTGAGCTACTTTTCTTGTTTTCTCTATATTTTAAATTGTATTGGTTAATATATTGATTTCATTGGTCATCAAGGACATTTCATCCATTGCTTTTATTAGTTTACTGCTCTCATCTGTAGGTGGCAACACTGTTGTAGAAGATTCAGTCACTAAAGTAGTTGAATAAGTCACCGGCACTGCAGTGGCCAGTGCCTCTTTTGGTGCCAATTTCTCTCCTAAAGTAGATGGTACTGTTGCTGTGATGAATGGGATAAAAATGGGAATAACTGGTTCCTTGACTGTCTCTTTTTCTTGGACAACTTGGTCCATTTGCACTTCCATTTCTTTGATTTGAGTTGTGAGTTGAAGTATCAAGCTCATCATTTCATCTTTCTCCTTGTGATCCTATAAAACTTCCTTTGTTTGAGGATGTTCTCCTTGAGGAAGCTTGAGCTGTTTCCTCAAGGCATCTATGTCCTCATTTTTCTTTTTAACCAATGCTTCAGCTGCTTTAATGTTTGTAGGATCATATCCTACCTACAATACTAACTCTTCTAAGGCCTTTATCCTTAGATCTTTTGCATATAGTGAAGATTTATCCATTTTCATTTAGCCCTTCATATTAGAAATTATATTTTGAAGTCTATGAGCACTCATAACTTTTTTTGTCACTGTGGAATAGAGCATCTCTAATGTTTTCCTGTGAAATTCAATCTGATCCAACTCATGGATTTTATCTGTGGCTACTTCCATATCAACTTTTTTGTAATCAGCCACTGTCTTTGGCACTGGTACAGTGGGTTGTAAGAGTGACATAATCAGTTTTTGAGTTGAATAATAAAACGCTGATAAGAATGTATTTTGATTACCTGGCTTCTACTTTAAAAGCTGAGAATATATTTCAGTTTTAATTTCCTCATTCTTCAATTTGATTTGCTTGTATTTTTCCTTAATATCTAAGTCCTTCTCCTCAGCTGAATGTGAGGAGGAAGCCTCCATACTTTGTTGCCTCTCCATTAATTGTGTATTTTCATTATTCAACTGTTATTGGTTCTGATTTGGCTCACTGATGATTACTGTGGCCACATTGGTCTCTGTCTGTGTAGTGTTGGTATTCAAAGGTTGTGTATCTTCAACATCTATTGTCACCTTGCCTTTAGCTGCTGTATCTAGTTTTGGCTGTAGAAATTTGCTGAATAATGATTAATTATCCACTGAGACTATCCTGATCACATACAATTCGAATTTATATGCAACACATAATCTCTTCCACTCAGATCATCACACATGCGGAAATAAAAAAATCAAGCGATAACACATCAAATCATCATACACATTAACACAATATGTATGGGGAAAGCTTATAGCTGAAAACCCCGCAGCTATTGTGTATATTATAATGGAGAAAACATGTAACAAACTCAGTACAATACTCCTCACAAGTACTCAGTACTATCTCATAAAGTTACACACAAACTAGCTTGGTTTTGAACAAGTCACAGGTTCAAAACTCACCGCCAATTGCCTCACTTCTATTGGAAATTGCGCAATCCAGCCCTGCCTATATAGAGATCCAAGGTTCAAATCTCCTTTGGCTTGACAAATGCAATCATCACGGGCAATTCCTCCAAGTGTGGCAGTAAATCTCATGCACAACCGATGTCGCCACTCGATAGCTAACTCCACCCTTTCATCTACCTCTTTCACCGGTCTCCATCGAATCGATCACAATCGTAGTGAACTGATGTGTTCTTGAGTTGAATAATGAGTTACTAATTAATGAATTAAATAATATTTAATTTACCCACTCATAACTAATTGATTAGCTAGTTAAACTAATCTCAACTAGTTCAACTAAAATAAAACCGTAACACAACTCCACTATCTCGTCTCATTAACTCCACCAAACTTCTGCCACTGAAGTCCTAACTGAAGTCAACCATGCATGTGCTCACCAAACCCTTAGGAATAGCGTAATTCCTCTGTCAGATGCATGAGCCACTTCCAAGGCTTGAACTGAAGTGCTCCAAGAGAGTAAACGGAAGTTTATAGTCCAAATATTATTAAGGGTAAATAATATTTGACTTCCCTATTTTTAGGATAGGCAGTATAAAAATAGACATCGACCTATAGGTCAAAAAATAGAGGTCCATCTATTTTTACCAATACACTAATACCCTGGAATAACATACTAAAGTAAACCCCTGGACCATGCTCCATATGTCTAAAAATAGACATAGTCTAAAAATAGACTTTGCGCCAGAATTTTCCTGCGGGCCCACTTAGTGAAGGTGACTTCATTTCACTAAGCTCCATCATCTTGCTGCATTTTCAACATTGGCCTCTTGTTGTAGATGATTTTAAACTTTGTCTCTCTGGTAGTTTTTGCAGTATAAGCTCCTTCTTCCCTGATTCTTTTAGTGGATGGCTCTGGCTGTTTGGAAACTTCCAAAAGGTGACTAGTATTCCTCTGGTTTACTGCCTTTGTTAAAGTATTTTCAACCCACTCAATTTGATTAGAAAATTTCTCTATATCTGGCTTTGACTCATGGATCAAGGGTGTAAATTTACATTTTACCCTTAGTTTACTTAAGATCCCTCGTGGATCATAATTCCATGGGAAGCTTTCTTCTAATTTGTATACCTGTAATTGACTAGTTGCTTCCTTTTCTACTTCTCTTTGATTACATATGAAAGGCCCAATTTGATTTTTGAGTTTAAACTGAGTCTTTTTCTTGGCTTCCATAAAATTAATTGAATCTAATTTCAAAATCTGTCTAATGTACTCTAAGGCAAAGATCCTCATAGAAGGATGCTTAGGTAACTTGTAGGGCAATAAGTTAGAACCAAAAACTCTGATTTCAGTAAATTCCTTATATAAATACAAATATCCTACTTTTCTTTGCTATGATAGCTGCAAAATTCTCTTCATTTCCTCACTGATTCTAAGTTGTTCTGCTTTTGTCAAGATGGTGGTCAATGGATGCACAAACAACTCAGCAAACTCTGAATAACTGAATTATGTCCCTTATTTTCTGAGTATAGATGTCCAGAAGACAAATGATAGAGGTTTTCCTTCTATATCCAATTTCTGAAGTGAAATAGGAAAGTTCTCTGATTGGAAAAATAGAAACAAGTGTAAAAGATAAGAGGTATATCTGAATACCCCTTCCAGCTGAAAATTAGACAATTGATAGTGAATTCTATCAGCTATAAAACTAGCATAGTCAAATATGACTGAGGGTGACTGTCCTGGAGAAGATGTAGGCAAAAATCCCAATATTGACTCATCAATATGTTCATCAGTGAAATATCGAAGTATAAAGGAAAGCATGGAGATAACATGCCTTGAACCTTTAGGGAACTTGGCAGTGGAATATGGAGGGTTTAATTTTGGGATTTCTACATGTAGAGGCATGAAAGTTTGGAAGATCATAAATCTTTTAGGAAAGTCTAATTTAATGTATAACTTAGTGAGGGCTTCAATGGATAATGGTACTGCTTGAGGGTCTAGTTGAAGCTGCAACATTTGGTTTATAGACTCTTCTGTAATGGTAAATAGGACCTCTTTGTTTGCATTGACAATAGCTCTCTGTTCAGGGATGTAGTACTAGTGACACGGTATAATAATTTCTTGACAGGGGTGAGTCAGGGGGATTACATATTTAGGCAAATTGGATTCCCAAATATGAACATCTTCTTGCTCATCTAGGGATTTTTCAAAACACCAGTTGTGTATATCTAACAAATTGAACTCAACTATAGGATCAACTTTTTTGTAGTCAATTTATGCTAAAGGAGTATGCTCAATATCAACAACTGGGGGCTGCAATGGGTCGACTACAATGGCATTATTTGGAGTCATAGCAGGAGTAGCTTTAGGAGTTTTGGAACCTTCAGATTTGTTTCCACTCTTCTTTTTAGGCATTTTTGTAGGCTTCTGCAAGTTTAAACTGTTTGCAGATGCAATTTTGCTATGACACAGGCTGGATTAGGAAAATTCAACAAGATAGAATGCTTCTCTGGCTTTTATGGTCAATTGGGTCTCTCAAATGAGGTTTTAAGGCTAAAAACTGGTCAAACACAGAAAAAAAGGGTTTTCTGAGTTTCTTGACTGCAAATTGGGCTCAAATTTTGATAAAAAGGGTTTTTCAGAAGATACAGGGTAGCTGCAAAGGATTTATGGCTTTTATAGCTTTGAATTTAACCCTAAAACTATGAAAAAATGATAATTTTCTTTGAAAATATTGCACAACGGATTATAGGGTTCCTGGAAAATTTTTTCCAAGGTTTTGCTTATTTATGGGACTTTAGGGAAATTGAATTTAATCAATTTCTTAATCTTTACTACTTTTTTTTCCTTTCAAAGGTCTTTTGAGTTTAGTTGCAGGTTAAATTCTTAGAAAAATACCTAGTTTTGACGCAGGTATTGGTTTTAACAGGGTTTTCTGCAATCTTCCGTGGTTGATATGAAGCAAGTGTGGCTCCTCTGCAGTCTTTTACAGGTCTCTTTGGCAAAGGTTTGCAAGCATTTGGTGTCAAGATGGGCGAAAATGGCTATCAAAGTATTTTTTGCAAGTTTACACAGTCGGGAGGAAAAATAATGGTTTAAACGCGACACACAGGTGAAAAGCATACACAAAGGTTCAATTAAACATTTGATTCGTATTAACCTTTTGGCATTAATTACAGGTCACATCATGACGGGAAGGTGGTTTTCAAATTATTGAAAGGGCAACGACCGGTGGTAATTGCGTGGGTTTTTAGTGGTAAGCAGTTTTAATGAAAACCCATGCGATCCAACCACAAGAGGCCACGTGGAAGGGAGGGTTCAACGCAAAACTGGACATTTCGCGTGGATATTGTGTTTGATCAGTCGTGCACTTTTTTCACACGATATCGCTTGTTGACCGTTGGATCAAAAGTGTCGAAGCAAACGGTGGAGATTGCTTGGGAGTTGCGTCAGGGTGAAAAGGTGGGACCGGGTTATTACATAGGTGGAAGGGTTAATATTTATGAAATAAAATAGTTTAGACCACATTTAAACCATAGTCTCATTAGCGTCAGGGGATTAATTATGGTTTAAAACATTGCGATAATGTTTTAATACAATGTACAAAGTGCGGGATTTAGTCATGATATATACATATGCGGGGTTAATGTTTTTATTAAAATAGTTGTTTGAAATGCTTTTAATAAAACATAAGTGGGTGGGGTTTATACTACGACATTTTATCAAAAAATGTTTCTCAAATGTGCATAATTATGCGTTATATTATATAGTTTTTTTAACTTTTTTGAATAGTTAAAAAACTATAGGGCGGGATATTTAAATATGGATAATCTTTTAGACCAAAGGGATTTTTATTTTGGGATTATATTTTAGCACATGGGATAATATACCTTGGTCAAAAATTTATAATAGTGGGTTTTTTGGGGTTTATTAGATAAAATGGAATTAATAATATAGGAAAAGGGTATTTTTTAGGGATTTAATAATATATATTAAAAGTTAACATGAGAGGGGAATGAAATGTAAAATAAAGTACATATTATCTTCCAAGTAGGATAAATGTAAATTTGTGGGTTTTTATGAATGTTTATGAAGGGATAGAGTTAATTACATGGGAATTACAATTTTACTAAGTAAGAGTGTGTTTTTACTGAGGAAAAAGGGATTTTAGTACATGAATGAAGGGTAAATTATGATAAATGAGGATTTTAACATAAGAACTTAATATTTTCAACTAAACAGTCATACAACCTTGGGTCCGGTGCTAACAAAAGTCAGAGAAATGCTCTGAGCCTGTTTTGATTGATATCTTAGAATACTTAACACTCATGGGAGAGGGGAAATTAGTGATTTTTCCCGATGATGTATTATTTACATGATTTCTCCATTGCTTTCTACCTACCCAATCTTGTATTTCTAACATTTTTTCTTCATTTTAGAGGTGCATTTAGGCTTGCAACCTTAAAAAAATTCTTTCAAAGCATAAAACTAATCTAAATCTACCTTATTTCATCCGAGGGCTCAAATTAAAATGTTGAGCTCCTCATTATTTTCTACCTATCTACTGATTTGTCAAGTTTAAACAGTTTGAAAAATCTTCATTCTCTATCTAAAACATGAAATTGAAACATGAAAAGTTAAGATTAAACTGTTTAACTGATCATAGATTATGACATTTATTGACACATTGCACATAATGATTATTTTTGCAGTAAAAGTAAAAGTAGTGGCATTTGGACTTGCTCACTTTTAGGTTTTATTTCTTTTCTTTTGGGGTATATATTTTTCTAAGTCCTTTGATCTTTCTTTTAGGAATTTTTACCCTCTTTTTGATTTTTTATTATTTTTCATTTTTTCAAAATATGGGAAAACAACTTGCAGAAAGCAAGGTATGTACATATTTACAAGACTTATCAAAGTCAATTCAAAATTTTATGAACCTTATTATTATAGGACCCTAACAGTGGCTCCACATGGGGATGACATTTCCTGGTGAAATATCAAGAACTCTAAGACTTAGTAGCCTTTGAAATTTTACTGAGATAACCTTGTAAATGTCTTATGATATCTGCAACTTATTCATATTTATGATATTTACTTTTCAAAGCTTAGGGCCTTCTCTTCGGGCTTCAATTTTGCTAAGGAAACATCTAATCCAATCTAAAATTTGCAATGTATATGTGTAATGATCAAAGTAAATATAAACTAACTATTGGTTAACTCAGGTGAGTAGTAGTGCTTCAACATCCTGCCATTAACTGGTCCTTCTTGCATATCTGTTCCATCCAATTATTTGAGAAAGAAAGCATTATTACATCTATATCCATAAATTACATAAGGCCCTTTCCATATAAAATCAAATTTTCCATGTTTTCCTTTGTCTTCTTGTCTGGAATCCCATTTTAACACTTTATCTCCTATGTAAAAATCATCCTCTTTAGTCTTTTTATCATAGATTTTCTTGATTTTTTCCTGAATGACTTGAGATTTAACATAAAATTATTCCCTTGTTTGTTGTAACTGAATAGTTTGATTTATCCTTCTTTTGATGTCATTAGTCTCAACCTGTAATTCCTGGATAATTTTCATCACGGGTAGAGCTAGGGAGGAAGGAAAAACTGCATCCATTGCATTAACTAGTTAGTAAGGTGAAGTACCAATGAATTTCTCAGTTTTAAGTCTATCTGCCCATAAGGCATTGAATAGCTTCTTATTCCAAGTCATTTTATTATCTTCAAGTAATTTTTTGAGGATTCAGCTAGGCCATTACCTTAAGGGTAATATGCAGTAGAGTGGCCTAGGGTAATATGGTATTTTTGGCAAAAGTCAATCATTTTCTTGGATTTGACTGCTGCTGCATTATCAGTGATTATCTTTTGAGGGCACCCAAATCTTGAAAGGATGTTGTTTTCTAGAAAGGAAATAATGACAGTATCAGTGGATTGTCTGGAGGGTATAGCTTCAATCCACTTAGTAAAATAATCGGTGGCTGTTAAAATCCACTTATGTTGGCCTGAATAGGGAGGGTGAATTTCACCAATGAAGTCTAAACCCCATTGTTGAAATGGAACTTCAGTTGAAATAGGCTTTAAAGGGAGAGGTAATAATTTCTTCTTACCCTAAAAAATTTGGCACTTATGACATGAAGTAACATATTTTTTTACATCCGCAAACAAGGTAGGCCAGTAAAAACCTGCTCTCAGGATCTTGTCAGCAGTATATTTCTAGTATAAATGTCCTCCACAATCACTTGCATGAAATTCTTCAAGTATATTTTCAGCTTCTTCCTTTAGTAAAAAATTTAGCAAAATCCCACTATGATCTCTCCAAAAAAGTACATTATCTAAGATACAAAATCTTACTACTTTAAGTTTTAAAAATCTGGCTTTGGTTCTTGACAATCCAAGAGGAGATTGTAAGTTTTGGAGTACAAATATGATATCTATATACCAAGGTGAGTGTGAAAAGGCTTCACTGATCAATGGAGTCGCCATCTCTTCCTGATTATCATCTTGAGCAATACAATTTATATCTAGGGCTTTGCAATTGGATTCAGCCATAATTTTGGCTAGTCCTTGGCCTTTAATGAGCCTGGTGGGTTTTATCTCTATGTCATATTCCAATATAGTGGCAATCCACTTACCTCTTCTTCCATCAGGACCATCCTGAGTAAGAATGTCTTTAACTACGGAATTTGGGACATAGGCAATAATGTGTGAATAGAGAATATAAACTCTGAAGTCTTTAATGGCTTTAACTAAGGCTAAGGCTTGTTTTTCCATAATATTATTCTTCAAAGTGGCATCTCTAAGGGATTTACTGAAAAAAGCTATGGGTTGTTCAAATCCTTGATCATTTTTTTGTAATAAAACTGCAGCAATGGTGTGTTCTGAAGCAAATGAAAAAATCATGAAATCTTTCTTAAAATCAGGACTTATTAGGACTGGAGTTTTAGTTAAGGCTTGTTTGATAGAGTCAAATGATTGTTTAGCCTCAACAGTCCATCTAAGAACTGAATATTTCTTGAGCATGTTATTTAATTCTCTAATTATCTCAGCTAAATTAGATATGAATCTTCTTAAAAAATTTATCTTACCTACAAAAGCTTGTAATTATTTGATGTTTCTTGGTGGATTGATGTTCAGAATTTCTTCTATCCTAGCAGGATCTATCCTAATTCCTTCTTTCTAGATTATATTTCCAAGAAACTTACCTTCTTCTAATCCAAAAAGGCTTTTCTTAGGATTTAAAGAGATGGCATATTTCCTACACTTAATAAAAACTTGTCTCACATGATCCAAGTGTTCATTATCTGTTTTGGAAAACACAGTAATATCATATAAGTAAATAACTAAGAACTCATGTGTTTCCTTTGCAAAGGCTATGTCCATATCCCTTTGAAAGTTTGCTCCTACATTCATTAGTCCAAAGGGCATTTTTACATACATAAAAGTGCCCCAAGGAGTGGTAAATGTTGTTTTAGCTTGGTCTTCTTCTTGAACTAGTATCTGGTTGTATCCTGAAAAACCATATAACAAAGAGATCCTTGAAGAACCTACTACCCTTTGTAATATATGGTCCATTTATGGTAAAGGGTAATTATCCTTTAAAGATATTTTGTTAAGATTTCTAAAGTCAACACAAAATCTAATTTCTCTGGTTTTCTTTCTTGTAGGGGCTAGGTTTTAAACCCAATCAAAATATTTAATTGGTGCAATGATCTGGGGATCATACATTCTCTTAACTTCTTTTTCAATCAAAGGTAATAGCACGGGGTTAATCCTTCTCAAATTTTGTTTGAATGGCTTTTGATCTTCTTTTATTGGAATTTTGTGCTGGATTATGTTTGTATCATAAGATTTTAAATCTTCATAACTCCAAGCAAACACATCTTGATATTCCTTTAAAAGTTCAATATATTTATCCTTTTCTTGTTGAGGTAAAATTTTGGGCAGTTTGATTATCTTTGGTTTTGATTCTATCAATGTTACATTCTTCTATATCAGATCTTACTGGCTCCATTTTTTGTTTTCTAGCTACATCATTAGAGTCAAAAAGATCCTCTAAGGGAGTTAAACCTTTTGGTAAAAAATTATCTTTAAGATTCACTATATCTGATTCATCTTCAACAATTTCTTCAATCTCTACTATTTCTAAGCTATCTATGTCAGTTTCACTAAATTTAGTGAGTTTATCAAACTTTATTTTATTTACATCTAAGTCATTTAAATCTATTTCACAATCCAAATCATGATTTAATGTACAATCTGTATCTATAATACAATTCTGAAATTCTTCTTCATTGTTCATAAACTTGTAAATATGTTCATCCTGAGAAAATATTTAACAATATTTAAGATTATCAGGGATTATTGGCCTATGTTTGACTTCAACAGTATATCTGTGATTAGGTTGGAATGGTAAATTGCATGTACTAGCAAAATTTGCAAGACAATGTGCTTGTATATTTTGTTTCCTATGTATAACAACAAACTTACATTCTAATAAATCATCAGTTAAATCTATGACAATGTCTCTATATCTGCTTAGTCTAGGATTGTAAACATAATAAATTCCATCTACTTGTTTAATGATCAAATCTGAATCTCCCATGACTAAAATTCTTTTTCCTCCCGAGTTTCTAATGATTTGGAGTCCTAGGATCAGGGCTTCATACTTGGCCCTATTGTTTGTACATTTAAAATTTAGCCTGAAAGCATGACCTTCAAAATGATTGGTCTCCATGTCTGTTATCCAGACTCCTGCTCCTGCTCCTAACTTATTCACTAAACCATCAAAATTTAAATGCCATTGAGATTCATGAAAAATGTTATCATTGTTTGGTTCTCTCTTTTTATCTACTAGTTCAGTTTGGATTTCATTTGTTACAGAGTTACAAAGGATGAAAGAATCAAGGTCAGTTGGTGTAGAGTAAATGGGGTAATTTATAGATCTTTTGGCACTAATGACCATGTATTTCATTAATGTTTCCCTATATAATTTTTTAGGCTCGCCAAACACCGAGATAGTAGCATAAGACATGTCTAGTTGTAGATATCTCTACAAATTTTCTCCCCATGAGCGAGAAAGAAGCATACCATATTTTGGTGGGATATCAGCTACTACAATGTCCATTAATATAATCTTACCAGGGTATTGAACCAGTGTTACATAGAAATCCTTAATTAAACCTAATCATTTAACCTTACTGGAATCAAAAGAAAACATATCTTTGTATGGCCTTGTAATTTCTAGATTCAAAATTTCCATGATGGCTTTTGGTATTAAGTTATGGGAAACTCCTGAATTTAGCATTGTGTTATGTAGAATTTAATCATGAAAGGTTAAAATGATATAGAATGGAGGAACTGCACCTTCTGCATATTTTCCATTTACATCTAGGCCAAAAATCAACTCAGGCTGATCATCATTTATATTTATGGAGTCTTCTCCATCATTCATATTTAATGTTTCAGTTATGGTTGATTTGTATAAGTCATTCTTTACCAATTCAGTCAAATGAATTGGTATTTTCAGTTTTGCAATTTCTAATTGTATGTTAAATGCAAGTTGAGCTTTACTGATCTGAATCAGTTCTTCTTTGGTAACTGTAGTTTATGTTGGTTTATATTGCTTTTCTATAGTTTTTTTTTTCATTTTCAATTGTTTTAGAATTCTCTGTTTTTGTTTCCTGTGTTTTACTACTTCTAACTTTCTTTTCAGGGATTTTTTGTGAAGCAATAGATGTTCTTTTTGTCTTAGAATTTTTAGTAGAGGCTTTTGAAGCAACAGTTTGAGGGTTTACTGTTTTAGGATCGACAGAAAGCTTTTTGGGATCTAAATATGATGTTTTTACAGAGTTAGAAGCTTTAGTAGCAACAGATTTTTGAGAATATTTTGTAACTTGAGCAACTTCATTAGTAATGTCAACAATTTTAGGGCCTAATGCTTTCTTTGGACTATAATTTTTTTGGGAGGAATTTGAGTCTTGCTTATTTTCCCTTGGGAGAATTTGTAGAACTTTTGTTTTAGGGACTTCTACTATTTTCTGATTTTGATTTTGGGAAGGTTTATTAGTAGAAGATTCATTATTTTTCTTGTTTCTAAGGTTATATTGGCTGTGCATTTCATTTATTGCATAGTCATAACCTTGCTTGTAATCAAAGGATTCACTAGAATCTAATTTAAGTTGTTGAAGTTCAAACAATTCCTGATCTTCCTAAGCTAGGCAAATAGTATTTTTGTCATCTATTCCCATTAGATTAATAGTATCATCCTCATCATCATTATTATTCTCAGAACTTTCAGGATAGTTCTCTTCGAATGGTGGCCTAATGGTTTGGTCCGGGGATGTTTCTTTTCCTTTTCCAGAATTTTTTTTTTTCTAAAGTTGGGTTTTCTAATCTGTTGTTGGTTATCCCACTAAGGTATTCTTTCCATATTATCTAATCTATCAATCACTCTTTCTAAAGTTTTAGTTATAACATCCATTTTTGTGTTTGAATTTGCATTTTCTTCTTTGATAGTAACTCTTCTTTCATTTCTAAGTCTAACTTTTCTAGCTAGGATGTTCACTTCTACACTTACTGCATCAATTTGCATTTTTTCTAATGTATCTGCATCTCTTTCCCTTAATTGGTAAGCCATATCTGTGTCAAATCCATCAGGGAATTTGAGCATAATATAATAAGGAGTAGGTTTTAGATTTGCAAGGATAGAAGTATAGACACTATTATACCTAGTGCAGTAATATTGAACTGACTCATTTGGAGCTCTTTTTAAATTATCAAATTCAGAAAAAATTTGGAGGGGGTTCTTTTTCTTTTCCTATTTATTTAAAAACAAAGTAAAAAAGACAGCCAAATCAGTTACACTACCAGCAGCTAAATCTTTAAACCACTTCTTAACTGTTCATGTTAAACTTTGAGCAAACAATCTCATTTGAACATCTGAATCATCAATTTCATAAATTTCAAAGAAATTTGACATCTTAGTAGTGTGTTTTTGAGCAGAATATTGAGTAGTGCCATCAAACAATGGTATTTTGTTTTGATAGTCTTGTGGCATATCATGAAGTTGTTGTGGTAGGACAAGGGGGGCATATCTAGAAGCCATAGCTTGAAGCTTAGCTTGACTAGGAGGTAAGGTTGAACTGCTTGGAGCTATGCTAGAACTGATAGTGGATGAATTAAAGATAGTATTGGAAGTGCTGGGAAATGAGGATGATGCTTTCAAGAAATCAAAAGGTGAACTAATGGATATAGTGGATGAAGTGATTGGTGGAAATAATATTCTGGGTTGTAGAGGTATTTTAGGGATAAATGGATCTGTAGATGAGCTGGTAGTAGGATTTATGAATGATGTGACAGTATAAAGAGATGAATATTTAGATGGAATTATTGTGGTATGTAATTGGGAAGCTGAAGGTTTGTTCGCATGAGTCAATAAATGAGCTAATTCAATAGCTTCATCAATATCATTTAGAATAGTAACATTAATTTCCTCAACTTTGGTCTGATATTCAGCTTTATTAGATCTAGAATTTACTACAGTAGATTTATGTTTTGCATTCAAAAATGAAAGAAAAGAAGGGTCTAAAACAACAGTTTTTAAATCATTTTCAGATTTACTTTTAAATAATGAATGCTCAAACTTCAGATAAAAATCAATATCTTGAAGAATTTCTGATTCACTGGGTAATGAAATGACTCTTATCAATGAGATTTCAGCTTCTAAATTTTATGTTTGTTTTTTCTTTTTACCAATTCGGTTTGGGTTATCTACTATGAAAAGAGGCTTAGGATCCGGGTTAGACCTGGTATAGTAGGTTTTCCTAGAAGCCATAATTACTATTTTTCAATACCCACAACCTATAAAAATAATCTTAAAGTAAAAGGATGATTTAAATTATTCCTTTAATACTAATTTTATGACTGAGGACTGGTTATTTCCCCAGAATGGTCGCCAGTATGTTATCACTCCAGTAAATTCTTAAGTTGTGGAATTTTGGTTTTTAGTTAAAGAATACTAGAGGTAACCACAAACCTCCTTCAAACTCTAGGATCTAGCCTTCCTAGGGTTTAGAGAGGGCTCTCTCTTTAAAGTTTAACTTTGTTTTGATTTATGAATATTAGGCTAGTTATTAAAGTGAAGATTTGGTTTTGTTTTGTTGGATTTGGTGGGAAAATTTCACTTAGAGGGTAGATAGAGGGAAATCTACTTGTCCATTGGGCTACGGATTCTAAGTAAAGCTAACATAACTGGGATCAAAGCCTAAAATGTCAAATGTCTGCAGGGCAAGGTAGATAACCCTTGGAGATATTGGGAAAAATGGTTTTTTGAGATGGTATGATCGGGATAAAGGGCACTTAAGGATCCTTTGATCCCGAAAAGGGAAGTAGAAGATAGAGGTAAAACGGGAGAGGGAGCAATTAAGAATTCCCTGCACCGGAAATCAGAATAAAACAAAGAAATGATAACTAGTTTAAAACAGGGTGCTATTAACATGTCCTATAATAATACTCCTAGTTATAGATTCAGATTTAGAATTAAAACACAAATGTATGCATGAAACAAAAGAAAATAACAATGAAAAGTTTAAGAGAGTACTTCACTCCAAATATCTTATCACAAGGATCATGAAGTATGATGCCAAAAAGGTGATCCAGTTTGCTGCTCAAAATCGAAATCCAAAGCCTTCAAGTCAATGAAAATATCTATAGTAATATCCAACAATTTTATTCCACACAAAAATACTTCCAAGAGTGAAGTATTTATATAAAATGTCTTGCAAAATATCCTAGATGACTTCTAGGAATAAACTTAGGAAAATTAAATCTTTTACAACAATAATAGTGACAACTTGCTCAACAAACTAGCAAGCTGTCTTATTTTATTCAAAATAAATAGAAACTGTTTTAAGATAAGAAGCATATTTTTGCTTATGTGTCCTTTCTGCTAGCTTTTTAGATATTTTTAGAATCTAACTTTCCTTCACTGATACTCTTTCACACTGATATTCTTTCTCACTGATACACTTTCACTTCGGATACTCTTTACCTTCAGTAAAACTGTCTTCTTGCTGCAAAAATATGTTTTTATTGTGAAATCAGAAAACATAATTTTTGTTCTTCATGTGTTTTCCTTTCTTTCTTCATAGAAAATTAGTCAATGCCTGCCACTCCTCATTTTTAGGAATTCGAATATTATTGAGTTTCCTAAAAATTTCATCAGCCTCAGTGTACCTGGAAAATGTGGGTTTGATGAGAAACAAATGTTTGATTTCATACTACAAGTAAAACAAATCTTCAAAACTTTTTAGTAATACTTTCCCTATGGGAATACCTTGGCATGTTGGCTTGTTTACTTGATCCTTGGCATGTTCTCTAATATTTTTTTCATAATCATTCTGAGGCATTAGCTTTTCATTAATCACCATAATATCTGGAAGTCCCTTTTGTCTTAAGTTAGCTTATTTAACCATAAATCTAGTGACAACAGTGTTCATTCCTTCACATTTCTCTTCAAGCTGCCTCATTAGATTTATTTTGGTAGTTAATTTCCTAATTTCTAGGATTGTAGCTGTCTTGTCATTGATCTTTAACTCTTCAAGTTGCTGTCTATTCTTGTTGTTTAGGAAATTGATTAACCTAACAGCCTGTTATGGTTTATTTTCCAATTCTTCTTGTGTCTTTTGGATCTTTTCCTGAGATGTCAATAATAACTCTCTTTGCTAAAAAAATACTTGACTTGATGGCCAAACATCATGAATGGCTTCAATTACGTTATTCCATAAGTAATTTTTAATATATGATATTTGGTCTTTGAGAGTTAACTCTTTTTGGAGCTTTTTTACCTCTTCATTCAATCTGTGAGCATTCTGCTCATGTATTTTAGCATTTATCTGAGTTGCTTTGCTTTTTTTCTCTAGATTTTCAATTTTCTTGGTTAATCTATTGATTTCATTGGTCTTCAAGGACATTTCCTCCATTGCTTTTATTAGTTGACTGCTCTCATCTGTAGGTAGCAACACTGTTGTAGAAGATTCAGTCACTGAAGTAGTTGAAGAAGTCACTGGCGCTGCAGTGGCCAGTGGCTCTTTTGGTGCCAATTTCTCTCCTAAAGTAGATGGTATTGCTGCTGTGGCCACTAGGATAACAGTGGGAATAACTGGTTCCTTGACTGTCTCTTTTTCTTGGACAACTTGGTCCATTTTCACTTCCATTTCTTTGATTTGAGCTGTGAGTTGAAGTATCAAGCTCATCATTTCATATTTCTCCTTCTGATCCTGTAAAACTTCCTTTGTTTGAGGATTTTATCCTTGTAATGTTTGTAGGATCATACCCTACCTGCAATACTAACTCTTCTAAGGCCTTTATCCTTAGATCTTTTGCATATAGTGAAGCTTTATCCATTTTCATTTGGTCCTGCATATTAGAAATTGTATTTTGAAGTCTATGAGCACTCATATCTTTTGTTGTCACTGTGGAATAGAGTATCTCTAATGTTTTCCTGTGAAATTTAATCTGATCCAACTTATGGATTTTATCTATGGCTACTTCCATATCAACCTTTTTTTAATCAGCCATTGTCTTTGGCACTGGTACAGTGGGTTGTAAAACTGACATAACCAATTTTTGAGTTGAATAATCAAAGGCTGATAAGAATATACTTTGATTACCTGGCTTCTACTTTAAAAGCTGAGAATATATTCAGTTTTAATTTCCTAATTCTTAAATTTGGTTTTCTTGTATTTTTCCTTAATATCTAAGTCCTTCTCCTCAGCTAAATGTGAGGAGGAAGCCTCCATACTTTTTTTCCTCTCCATTAACTATGCATTTTCATTATTCAACTATTCTTGGTTCTGATTTGGCTTACTGATGATTACTGTGGCCACATTGGTCTCTGTCTGTGCAATGTTGGTATTCAAAGGCTGTGTATCTTCAACATCTATTGTCACCTTGCCTTTAGCTGCTGTATCCAGTTTTGGCCTCTTGTTTTAGATGATTTTAAACTTTGTCCCTCTAGTATTTTTTTTAGTATAAGATCCTTCTTCCCTGATTCTTTTAGTGGATGGCTTTGGCTATTTGGCAACTTCCAAAGGGTGACTAGTGTTCCTTTTGTTTACTGCTTCTGTTAAAGTATTCTCAACCCACTCAATTTTATTAGAAAATTTCTCTATATCTAGCTTTGACTCATGGATAAAGGGTGTCAATTTACATTTTACCCTTAGTTTACTTAAGATCCCTTGTGGATCATAATTCCATAGGAAGCTTTCTTCTAATTTGTATTCCTGTAATTGACTTGCTACTTCCTTTTCTTCTTCTCTTTGATTACATATGAAAGGCCCAATTCGATTTTTGAGTTTGAACTGAGTCTTTTTCTTGGCTGCCATAAAATTAATTGAATCTGAATTCAAGATCTGCCTAATGTACTTTAAGGCAAAGATCCTCATAGAAGTATGCTTAGGTAACTTGTAGGGAAATAAGTTAGAACCAAAAACTCCGATTCCAGTGAATTCCTTATATAAATACCAATATCCTACTTTGCTTTGCTCTGATAGCTGCAAAATTCTCTTCATTTCCTCACTAATTCTAGGTTGTTCTGCTTTTCTCAAGATGGTGGTCAATGGATGCACAAACAACATCAGAAAACTCTGAATAACTGAATTTTGTCCCTTCTTTTCTGAGTATAAATGTCCAGAAGACAACTGATAGAGGTTTTCCTTCTATATCCAATTTCTGAAGTGAAATAGGAAATTTCTCTGATTGGAAAAATAGAAACAAGTGTAAAATATAAGAGGTATATCTGAATACCCCTTCCAGCTGCAAATTAGACAATTGATAGTGAATGATATCAGCTATAAAACCAACATAGTCAAATATGACTGAGGGTGACTGTCCTGGAGAAAATGTAGGCAAAAATCTCAATATTGACTCATCAGTATGTTCATCGGTGAAATACCCAAGTATAAAGGAAACATGGAGATAATATGCCTTGAAACTTCAGGGAACTTGGCATTGGAATATGGAGGGTTTAATTTTGAGATTTCTACATGTAGAGGCATGAAAGTCTGGAAGATCATAAATATTTTAGGAAAGTATAAGTTAATGTATAACTTAGTGAGGGCTTCAATGGATAATGGTACTGCTTGAGGGTCTGATTGAAGCTGCAACATTTGGTTTATAGACTCCGCTGTAATGGTAAATAGGACCTCTTTGTTTGCATTGACAATAGTTCTATGTTAAGTGATGTGGTACTGGTGACACAGTGTGATAATTTCTTGACAAGGGTGAGTTAGGGGGACTACATATTTGTGCAAATTGGATTCCCAAATATGAACATCTTCTTGCTATCTAGGGATTTTTCAAAACACCAGTTGTGTATATCTAACAAATTGAACTCAACTATGGGATCAACTATTTTGTAGTCAATGTCTGCTAAAGGAATATGCTCAATATCAACAACTGGGGGCTGCAATGGGTTGACTATAATGGTATTATTTGGAGTCATAGAAGGAGTAGCTTTAGGAGTTTTGGAAACTTTAGATTTGTTTCCACTCTACTTTTTAGGCATTTTTGTAGTTTTTGCAAGTTTAAATTGTTTGCAGATGCAATTTTGCTATGACAGAGGCTGGATTAGGCAAATTCGACAAGATAGAATGATTCTTTGGCTTTTATGGTCAATTGGGTCTTTCAAATGAGTTTTTAAGGCTAAAAACTGGTCAAACACAAAAAACAAGAGTTTTCTGAGTTTCTTGATTGCAAATTGGGCTCAAATTTCAGAAGAGGTTTTCTGAGTTTCTTGACTGCAAATTGGGCTCAAATTTCAGAAGATACAGGGCACCTGCAAAGGATTTCTAGCTTTTAGAGCTTTGAATTTAGCTCTAAAACTGTGAAAAAATATTTTTCTTTGAAAATAGTGCACAGTGGATTCTAGGGTTTCTAGAAAAAAATTTCCAGGGTTTTGCCTATTTTTGGGACTTTAAGGCATTTTAATTTAATCAATTTCTTAATCTAAACTGCTTCCTTTTCCTTTTAAAGGTCTTTTGAATTTAGTTGCAGGTTAAATTCTTAGAAAAATACTTGGTTTTGATGCAGTTATTGGTTTTAACAGGGTTTTCTGCAATCTTCTGGTTGAATTGAATCTTCTGTGGTTGATATGGAGCAAGTGCGGCTCCTCTGCAATCTTTTACAGGTCTCTTGGGCAAAGGTTTGCAAGCATTTGGTGTCAAGATGGGCGAAAATGGTTATCAGAGGCTTTTTTGCAAGCTTACATAGTTGGGTGGACAAACAATGGTTTAAACGTGACACACAAGTGAAAATCATACACAAAGGTTCAATTAAACATTTTATTCGTATTAACCTTTTGGAATTAATTACAGGTCGTGTCATGGCGGGAAGGTGGTTTTCAAATTATTGAAAGGGCAAAGACCGGTGGTAATCACGTGGGTTTTTAATGGTAAGAAGTTTTAATGAAAACCCACATGATCCAACCACAAGAGGCCACATGGAGGGGAGGGTTCAACGCAAAATTGACCATTTCGCGTGGATATTGTGTTTGATCAGTCGTGCACTTTGTTCACGCGATATCACTTGTCGACTGTTGGATCAAAAGTGTTGAAGCGAACGGTGGATATTGCTTGGGAGTTGCGTCAGGGTGAAAAGGTGGGACCGGGCTATTACATAGGTGGAAGGGTTAATATTTATGAAATAAAATAGTTTAGACCACGTTTAAACCATAGTCTCATTAGCGTCGGGGGACTAATTATGGTTTAAAACATAGCAATAATGTTTTAATACAATGTACAAAGTGCGGGCTTTAGTCATGATATATACATATGCAGGGTTAATGTTTTTATTAAAATATTTGTTTAAAATGCTTTTAATAAAATAGAAGTGGGTGGGGTTTATACTGCGACATTTTATTAAAAAATGTTTCTCAAATGTGCATAATGATGCGTTATATTATATAGTTTTTTTAACATTTTTGAATAGTTAAAAAACTATAGGGTGGGATATTTAAATATGGATAATCTTTTAGACCAAAGGGATTTTTATTTTGGGATTATATTTAAGCACATGGGATAATATACCTTGGTCAAAAGTTTATAATAGTGGGCTTTTTGGGGTTTATTAGATAAAATGGAATTAATAATATATGAAAAGGGTATTTTTTAGGGATTTAATAATATATGTTAAAATTTAGTATGAGAGCGGAATGAAATGTAAAACAAAGTACATATTATCTTCCAAGTATAGTACAAAATCAAGCATTGATTATTTTCATATTTCTTTTACTAATACTTAGGATAAATGTAAATTTGTGGGTTTTTATGAATGTTTATGAAGGGATAAAGTCAATTACATGGGAATTACAATTTTACTAAGTAAGAGTGTGTTTTTACTTAGGAAAAAGGGGTTTTAGTAAATGAATGAAGGGTAAATGATGATAAATGAGGATTTTAACATAAGAACTCAATATTTTCAACTAACCAGTCATACAGTCTTGGGTCCAGTCCCAACAAAAGTCAGAGAAATGCTTTGAGCCTGTTTTGACTGATAGCTTAGAATACTGAACACTCATGGGGGAGGGGAAATTAGTGAATTTTCCTGATGATGTATTATTTACATGATTTCTCCACTGCTTTCTACCTACCCAATCTTGTATTTCTAACATTTTTTCTTCATTTTGGAGGTGCATTTAGGCTTGCAACCTTAAAACATTTTATTTCAAAGCATAAAACTAATCTAAATCTACCTTATTTCATCCGAGGGCTCAGATTAAACTGTTGAGCTCCTCATTATTCTCTACCTATCTACTGATTTTTCAAGTTTAAACAGTTTGAAAAATCTTCATTCTCTATCTAAAACATGAAAAGTTAAGATTAAACTGTTTAACTGATCATGGATTATGGCATTTATTGACACTCTGCACATAATCATTATTTTTTCAGTAAAAGTAAAAGTAGTGGCATTTGGACTTGCTCAATTTCAGGTTTTATTTCTTTTCTTTTGGGGTATATATTTTTCTAAGTCCTTTGATCTTTCTTTTAGAACTTTTTACTGTCTTTTTAATTTTTTATTATTTTTCATTTTTTCAAAATATGGGAAAACAACTTGCAGAAAGCAAGGTATGTACATATTTACAAGACTTATCAAAGTTAATTCAAAATTTTATGAACCCTATTATTATAGAACCCTAACATAAGGGAAGCCAGAAAAGTCATATGCAAGGAGAAAAAAGGAACATGACAATGAATGCATCTAAAGGATAAAGGGAAGTATGCCATTTTATGTTGATTACTAAGTAGTGTGATGTTGTTGTCAAATCAGTTTGGTGATGATATGTTTACAATCTTATTTAGAAAGTATTCCTTATATATTTCTAATGCAAAGAGGGAGCATGACCACAAGGGGAGTATAATCAATAGAAGGTTTGATTATTAGACCATTCATTGACAATTGGTATCATTAACTGGTATCAGTTGTGTGTTGCAGAGGATAATGGTGTTTGTTGCATATGAATTGATTTATTGTTATGATGTTATTCCAATTGGTAACTGTCAATCGGTATTTACAGTCATTAGACTCTTTGTCATAGTACAATGTTCATAGGAAAGTATTAGCGAGTCAAATGTTCATGGTGAGTATCTTGTCATTAGAAGTCTGCCAAGAGAAATTTGAGTTATCTAAGTATGAATTGATGAGAGTCCCTCTATGTTTTTCAAGTAAGCACTTCAAAGAGTTGTACCTTGTTAACAATTGATGGTATCATGCATAACGGGGATCAACCACACACTTGGGAAGCATAAGACCTTCTCAAGGAGGAGAACTTAGCTGCCATTTTCTTCAATGATTTCTTCCACAATTGAAATATAATATTGCTTCCATTAGCTATACAGTTTCATTCACATTCTTTAAGTCTTATTTATTTTATTTGTTGGTTGCAATTTATTTTATTTTATTTGTTTCATATGATAATATAATGGCTTAATATAATGTGAAGCAACTTTTAGAGTACAGTTTTTATCCTTTAGCTCTATATTTACATGTATCTAGATCAAAACCTCTAGATCTAGAAATTTGCACACCCTACTACATATTTCCACCACGACCCTACCTTAAGTTTCCTCTCTATATCTTTTGGTGTTTATGGAGTAAATTTTTTGGTATTTATGAAGCTATATGATTCTCTTCTATCTTTTACATATCAAGTTTGAATACAATGTCTTAAATGTTTTCAAGTGTTAAATCACCCAAAATAATTGTAATTGTTTAAATCTACACGGTTCAAACACTCTCTTGAATGCATTGGTGTGACAAAGACATCTAATGGACCATGATAGTAAAGTGAAGATGTAGCAATGGGATAGCTAAGACCCATTGACCTTAGTAATGCTAGTAACAATCATATTCTCAATTTATCTTTAATGGCTATCACAAAGCATTAATAAGTTTTAGCATAGATACACATATATGAAAAAATATACACAATTAGTATTTCTAATAACAAGATTCATCTAAGTTTAATGGCTATCACAAAGAATTAATAATTTTTAGCATAGATACACATATATGAACAAATATACACAATTAGTGTTTCTAATTACAAGATTCATCTAATCTCTCAATTTTTTTTTCAAGGAAAGAAATCTACCTCCCTTTAAGCCCGAGGGCTAGAGTGAGGTCGTTGGTACTAGTTCATCCCACATGTATACTCACTTAAGAGTTAACAAGGCCTGAAATAAAGACACCAATATTCATAGGCACAAAGTCATTACAACAATATTCATGAAGGCATTATAGCTCATCATGTCACTTGCGGGGATGGGGATGAGTTTAGAGTATGTCTTAAAACTATTTTTTCTTGGCTAAGAACATGTTTTGCTTGGATGTAAGGAAATAGCTAATGGTCCAAGACATGAGGCATTTGGCCCCATAAGAATCACCAGCAGGTAATTCCAGGGGACACTGTTTTTTTCAAATGACAGTGATGAGTCAATCTGGGTTCGTGAATATATCTAATGATGATTATTCCCACTATTGCTTTAATAACTAAATTAGAATAAATTATATTTTTTAAGTTTTTTGTTTCATAGCTAATATTATTTTGACCAAACCATTTTACAAAATCACAAAGTTTTCGAATAGAACAATAATAATGTAAAACTATGATGTTGTTGAATTGAAACATTTTTGTACTTGTATTTAGTGTGGAAAAACCAAGTGTCTTACAAAGTCCCAAAAATGTCTAAGTTGAAATATCCAAATGTTAGTTATAATGTGCAAATACACTCGTTGGATTATTTTTCATATTTATTTATAATTTAATTTATATAATTATAAAAAATAAATAAAATTTTAATCACTAATGGTTTTCATCAATAATTATTTTCAAAACTTGAATAAAGTAACTATTTTTACAAATTTCAACCAATAAAAATCAATTACAAAACAAGGATAATAATAATGATAAATCAATGTGCATTATCTAATTTTTATCTCCATTGATAATTAATGTCATTTTAAATTATAATAACGAAATAAAGAACTAATTGAAATAAGATAGCTCCTTTTTTATGCTATGAATCTTCCAAAGACTCTTTTTGTCAATGAATATTAATAAGAGGCAAGAATGATAATAATGACCAAATATAAACAAAATATGCCTCTCATGTTATTTTTCGAATATAAATATATCAAAAGGGGTTATGAAAATTCATGTTTTGAGGGTGGTTCATTAAAAAAATAAAATCATCAACCTTCTCTTGAATAAGTCTTATCAATTGAGGATATTTTGGACTCACCTCCTATACCATTGGATGTATTCCAATCAATCCACTCAAGAAAATTTTATATGAAGACAAACCATTCAAATTAAGTAGCATTCGAAGTAGCAAACACGTCGTTGTTACATTTCAGTATCGTTCATCTTGTAGATGATGGAAGAGCATTCAAACAGTTAGGCAAGCCATGAAACTACATTTTTGAGCAATGGGCTTTCTTTAGAATTACTTCAATGGTAGAGTTTAGATCGTGAGTTTCGCAGCTGGAGGTTTCTTAGAGCGGTTTTGACCTCGCGAAGTTTCTTGTATGTTTTTTTTCTTGCTCCAGATATGTTCTCTTCCAGATGGTGCTCGGGGATATGTCGATTGAACTACTGAGCACTCAAAACTTGAAACACACAACGTTCATTCCTCTTCATAAAATGTAGCTAAAGTGAGTAGGAGAAAATATATGTAATTTTCCTAGGTAATATTTTAATAAAAAATGGTGTCCCATAATTTTTAATTCCTAAAGTCTAGTTTCGATGAGGTGGTAGTACAAGTATAGTTGGGTCGTTAGGGTTGATAAAAAAAACCAGATGGAAAGCAACCTCAGAAACCTGGACTAGTGGGACCATCGCCCTAGTCGGCATTGGAGAAGTTGGGTGCAGTGTGGAAGGTCGTGGAGAAAAAAATCTGACTTCCGACTGCACGTTAGAATCAAGAGATCAGTTTAAAAAAACTTATTGTATTTGCTGTTGGCATGTTTAATACCAAGCTCCATGGAGTCACTCGGGCGAGAATTGGTCGGTGTTGAGTTTACAATGAAGTGGACTTAGTCGGGGTCATTAGAGTCAAGGGGGGCATTGAAAGAATTGTTAGGGACAAGGTTGGCCTCCCACCTTTGGATCAAGATCAACGTCAGCGTATTGGCGGGCCCTAATTTTTTTAATGGATTCTTAACTGAACATCTCTCCCAAAGAATCACAACTAGAATCCAGCTAGTATTAAATTCCACAATATGTGGGTAGGCTTTCTGTAACCAAGAATTTCGTTTTGGATTTTTGATAAGTAAAATAAAAAAAGTACGAAGACATTCTTCTAGAATTTTAAAAGTTTAACCTCACGAAAAATTTGAATTGGAAGCCTACTACGGGGTATGGGACAGATTATGAACCTTACTTTATAAGCACGGGGATTTAACATCCTTAAAGCACCATAATATCGCTACAAAAACTTTGTCGACTTCAAGTATAGTCGTGTAATGTACACTTTCCCTCACATCTACCTAAATAACCAGCCAACTGGGGTAAACATGAGTTGAGGTTAGTGAAGAGAAAACTCAATCTCCTTGGTGACTTTAAGGAAGTGGAATTGACGTGGAAAACCATGACACAGACTCCCTTCAATTGCTACAAGACCCCTAGAGCCTATCCCAGCCCTCAAACAAACATATCCCTGGGTCCCATTGACTTTTGCAGAAGAAATCCCTCGGATGCTCCCTTGATATGGGAAAGGGTGCATCTGGGAGGCTCTGGACGCACCCACAGCATGGACATGCGTTCATCCAGGGAGTCAATTTCCCAGACCTATTCCTACATTCATGGGATTTAAGGAACTTTTTAAGCCCAAAATCCCGGACACTGCCCTAATTTTCCTATAGCTTCTAGAAATCATTAAACACATGACAAAAATTCCAAATAACCAAAAACTGACTCTAAGACTAGGCCTGACCATCCTCAACTAGGATTGGCATTCTATTAAACACTTGGCATGAATGAAATCTACAAGTCCAGGATACAATACAGAGCATGAATGATTGAAAACTCTTATGAAACATTACAATAAGGATAACCACCCTCTTCCTTGAACAGATATGACATCAGTTAGGTCTTGCATTCATTATTTTAACAATTATAAGTAAATACATGAAATAACCATGACATTAACAAATCATTTAAACATGCTTATAACCAACATAAAACCATGGAAATAAAAGAGAGATAATAGCCATTAAATCCACACATTAATAAGTACAAAAGAAAGAGAACTTAGCTTTCATTAAACATAGACAATAATCGACTAGGTTCGGGACTTCCACGTACCACCCAACCATAGACATGGCTGAGCCAAATCTCCTTTCAGCCAGTCACCCATGTGCCATATTACAAGAATGAATTTGGAATCTCATGGATAAACTAATCCAAAACAAAACCAAGGGAAACAAGAAGTTAAACCACCTCCACCCTCACCATACCGTGATCACACCAAAACTGGTGCTCCAATCCCAAAATCAAACTGAACTTGGAATGTCATTTGTAATCCATCACTATCCTTGAGGAATTTTCCATATCCTTGTCTCTCAATATTTACCACAATCCAATCCTGGATCACTAGGCCCTAAATCGAGACACCTCCCTCAAGCTTTATTGTGTATCCTGCCAAAAACGGTCAACGGATTCCTAGGCCTTTTGGAATTAACATGAGACCACCTTTGCTCGAGATTTTGAAATCCATCCAAAAATTCCAAAGCTCGAAACCAAGATCAAAGTCCCAACACACCATGGCATCCGGAAAAAAGGCAAGGCAAGGTTGAAACCCACTATCAAAATCTAGAAAAACCATGCCACACATGACAAGAGAACGAAATACAAGCATGCATAATCCATGCATGTCAAAGCCAACTAGGAAATCGCACATGCAATATGTTACTTGAAAGTATTCCTGTTGAAGTTTCTATATCCTCCTCTTCCCTTCTTGATCTTTGTGTTCCTTCCATTTCCTTTTACTTCCTTTACTTTTTTTCCTCTTTCTTGACTCAATGCTGAAGTGCTCCAAGAAAACTCTAAGTATCCAAGACTATGTGAGAGAGAGAATAATGAGGGAGCTCCAAAACTAAACTGATAAAAAGTAGCAACTGATCCTCATAAGCATTTTTATCCATTAGGCCTCTATTTTCTTCATTTTCCTCCTCACATGAAATCTATGGCCTTTCACCTTCCTTTTCTCATAATTTCCTTTATTCTCATAAATAAATGTTCCAAAAATATTGTTTCCTCTTTAATGCCTTTGTCATTTCCTTTTCCAATTTTCCTTAGCCATAACCACATCCAGTGATGCCCACTAGCATACATTTTCCCAACATTCAGATTGGAATAAGTGTCCCTTAACCATGGTCTTATTTTTCCTTTATTAACTTTTATTACATAAATATTTTTCCCAGGTCTGTTACAGAACCCTCCCCCTTGGGGAACACCGTCCTTGGTGTTAAACCACGCCTACACCTCGACAAAACTGATGAAAAACAGACATACTGATCATGGAGCTTTATAAATTAGCTCGATGCAATATTTATACTGAGTAACCTTCTCAAAAGAAAAACCATAATTACATGACTATATATCCTCCATACCTTTTATTGGAGCTTTATAACTTATCTCATGGAAGTATTTACATCCATATACATAAGTATATATATATATATATATAACATCACCAAAACATATGCCAACATATACCAAATACCAAACCAAAACTACTTTGCCCCAACCGACAAACAATGAAGGATACATGGCACGCATCTAATCTGTCATCTCCCATCTAGCTTCATCAAGCCCAAAGTGCTTCTACTTCTCTTTAACGTGATCGATGGCTCTGTTCCTTGGCATGAGATTATTCTAATGCAATATGTATTGAGGTTCTGACTGTAATTCTCCTTCTTGTTCCATCTACAATATAGACCAATCAATAACATGATCAACATCCTTTATATAACTTTAAAGTAATGAAACATGAAACACATCATGGAGTTTCACTGTTGGAGGCAGTGAAATTCAATACACCACCTTTCCAATCCTCTCAAGTATCTCAAAATTCCCACAATATTGTGGTGCCAACTTGGCACATGATCTGATCCTTAATGAGCTCTTCTTAGGCTTGATGTGCAAATAAACATGTTCCCCAACCTGAAACACCTTAAATACCCTATGATGATTTTCATAACTCTTTTGTTTGTCCTGTTTTGCCTTTATATTATTATTTATAACCTACATTTCCTCCTCCATGTCTTCCAGCATGTCTGGTTCAATCAACACCCTGTCAACTGGATCAATCCCACTGATGGGAGTATTACAACTCCGCCCATACAGTGCCTCAAAGGGAATCATCCCCAATGACTCTTGATACCCATTGTTTTATGAAAACTCAACCAATCATAGATACTCTTTCCATTTTTGTTGTTGATGCATCACATACATCCTCAATATGTCCTCCAAGATCCTTTCACCCTCTCAGTCTGTCCATCTATCTCTGGATGATAAGTTGTAATGAAGGCCAACTCTGTGCCCAACATGCAAATAACTCCTTCCAAAACTAGGAAGTGAACTTTGCATCCCTGTCTGACACAATATTCTTTGGAACACCATGAAATATCACTATGTCTCTGATGAACACCAATGCTACATCGCTAGTTGAGTCGGTATTCTTCACTAGGATGAAGTGCACAACCTTTGTCAACTTTTCCACAACAACTATGATAGAATCATGTTGTCTCACTGTCCTCGACAAACCTATAATAAAGTCCATGGAAATGACCTCCCATTTCCATTATGGAATCACAATAGGTTGTATTAGTCCACCTGGGTGCTTACATTCCGCCTTTACCTATTGACAATCCAAACATATAGCTACAAACTCTGCTACTTCCTTCCTTAGATTCGGCTAATAATAGAATGTCTTCACTACATTCAATGTATTTTGATATCCTGGGTGACCTGAATATGGTTTCACATGAAAATCCCTCAAGATCATCTTCTTGAGCTCACTACTATCTGACACATATATCCTGTCTCTAAACCTGACAAATATATCTGTCGTGAGACAATAATTCACATCTTATACACCTGCACCTGTACATGTACATGTACCTATATTTGTACTTGTACTCTACTATAATGTGTGCCTAAGCTCCATATATCTAACATCCTGCTGACCTAACTACAAGATATTTTCCTATAAATATATCCCATAGGAGCTCATAGCTGCAATGTGATTTACCTATATCGACCTACTAAGAGCATATGTTTCCATGTTCTCTTTACCTTTGATGTATTTTATTTCAAAATCAAACTCATTGATCATGGCCAAACATCTAGTTTTCCTAGAATTCAGATTCAGTTGGTCAAATAAGTACCTCAACCAAATGTGATCACTCATCAGTACAAACCTCCTGCGAAGAAGATAGTGCCTCCACATATTCAACGCATGTATGATCGCTGCTAGCTCAAGATCACTAATCAGGAGATCATGTGTTATGCACAAAAACGAAAGCGCTTAAAAGAGGTTTGAACCTGAGCGACCAGAAAGGTATCGTTGTTGTAATTCTGTCGTCGCAAACGATTCGAAAAACCGATGTCGTATGAGGAAGATATCGCATTCTGTCCATTTTCCCAAACAACAAAATTTTGTGACTAGATGCCCAGTTAGCATGCAGGTACATTTAGTAGGCATATTCTGAGAATATTCCTTTTTTCTCGGCCAACCAGATCGTGCCATGTAGCATGATATGGGCTGTTGATTTAGTGGTACGGAGGAGTTTTTGGGCCGTTGGATGGTTGTTTCAAAATCCGTTACATGAGGGACACATGGCAAGCTCGGAGGCTGCCACGTGTCCTCAGGAGGGTCTGTTAAAATTTGTTTAGAGCCGTCCGGAATCGAATAGTTGACCTTTGCATGCACATGCCTGAGTCTTGACCATTCTGCCTACCGCATATGACTTACCCCTATAGTATTCAACATCAATTTAACATGTATTCATTTACATTGCGGAGGAGGGGACTGCCAGTGGTCCCAACCCGTTGGCGGCCCCATGTTGCAGTCACATGGTATATCGAAGATCATGGCATAAAACTTTAAATAACCCATAGCAACAAAATTTCAGGTGAGGGTTTGTTCACATGTCGCGGTAACGGTTGCAGTTAACGGTTTCGTTTGGACGTGTAATATTCCCAAATGGAAAAGATAGGAATATAGAACATATGTAGCATTCCAAATAAAGCAAAACAAGAATATAGCACTAAAATTTGGAAAATGCCAGAAATATGCTACAACTGAAATTTACATGAAGACATTATAACTATGAGTAGAAATAGCTGAGTCATATCATTATAAACAACAACAAATATGAATGTACATAGTGCTCCAAAAGGAATGCACTCAAGCCACAAGATTGCTGAAATACACTAAAGAAACCAAGCACTAGAAATGTTGTGTTGTTATTGTTGCTGCAGTTGGAAACCACTGCTACTGAGGAGAAGAACCATGTGCAGAAGGCTATTAGAGTGATCAAAATAATCCAGAATTTTAACCACGGATTCTCCTAAAAAAACCCAGAAAAACCCAGAAATGGTTTGGCCAGATTTTAACTTTGGATTTTTGGCTTTTTTTGGGTTGCCCACTGCAACAACCCACTAAAATAACACAGTAATGGACTGGAACTATGATGTAGGGGATAAAAACACTATGGCCTGATGCCAAATGTATCAATGATGCTCTAGGGCCTTCTTTAATAGCCTCTAAAGAGAAAGAAACCTCCCTCCAATGAGATCTAGCTCAGAACTCTCCCAAATCAAACCTCCACAACTTCTGCCCTGCAACACAACACAAAATCCTCAACAAGAACTGCGTTGTACATTAATACTAAAGCCTTGGACAAATGCCTGATAGTGGAATGTAGTGCAAACTCTTCCAAGAGGCCTCTGAAGGAAAGAGGTGGAATTCCCGATCAGGGACACCCTGTGCTAAACAACAGTGCAATCTTAGCTAAACAATTGAACAAAGCTATATGTTGTAAATAGACCATATATTCAAAAATATAATAACATCAACATAATGAAATATGGTTGCCATCCTCTTCATTATATAATTGATGAGCTTTCTAACCCTAAGCCTCGTTCATTTATGACACTACTTGTTAGGTCCCTATATTACTACTATAGACACTTATTGTTGCTGGTGTAACCCCCTTATTGTTATTGTTGTACCTCTCTAACCCCCATATTGTTATTATTCTACCCGTATATTATTATTGTTAGGTCAGCTAGGATTACATTGTGGCCCCATGGACTCTTATATATAGAAAGGAGGTTTTGGTAATTTGAATCATCCAAGAATTATTCATTTATGTAATGTATTGGAGGTTTCCCCCTCGAAGTGCCTATTTCTAAGGTGTTAATCTCTCTTTTCTTCTATTTTTGGAGTTGGTTTCATAACATTTGGTATGAGAGCTTTGGATTCTAGGCTTTCGCTGCTCCAAATAGGTCATCGTGGAATTTTCGCTATAAATTTTTTTCCACAAAGGTTTAAAAGCTGAAATTTTTACCGAGCGAAGCTGAAGTCACGAGGAACGTCGTGGAAATATTTCAGATCTTGGTTCGTAAATTTTTTGGAGATATGATATGTGCAAGTTAGAGATTTTTGTAGGCTCTTGAATTTAACCTAAACAGGTCATCATGGAATTTTCGCTATAACGTTTTTTTCTACGAGGGTTCAAAAGCTGAAATTTTCACAGAGCAAAGCCGAAATCCTGAGGAACATCGTGGAAAAATTTCAGAGTTTGATTCACAATAGTTTCGGAGATAGCGTATGTGGAAGTTAGGGAATTTTCAAGCTCCTGAATTTCATCTCAAAGAGGCAACTGTGGGAAAATCGTCATAACTATCTCTCTGAGCATTGGATTGGAATTATGTAAAAAGTGGCCGCAAGTACATGGACTGTAGTTTCTTCTATATCAATTTCAGAGCCGAAAGAAGAAACGGTGACACGTGACAAGTCATACAATTTCTCTCTACTGAATCAGTCCATAATTAAGTCATTGTAGGAGATTGGTCATAACTTTGTCTTCAATAATCCAAATCAGATTAGACCTATGGAATTTGAAATAAGATTCAGAGGGCCACTTCAGGGCCTAATTTAAGATATTGAAGATCTGAAATGAAAGAGATAATTCAGTTTCAATATCAAGATACTCAAAATCAAGAAAAATGTGTGCATTTTTTTCTTCAAATTGCATAAGTCTTGTTTGAAGAGTAAACTTTAAGTGATTCCAAAGGCCTATTGAGCATAAATATCAGTATTGGGTTCTAAAATGCCTCCTAAAAATAATTCAACACCCATTAAGCTCTCAGATTACTCTACTATGATTCATGAAGATGAATAATTGCAACATGATCTATCAAAATTACAAGAGCAAGTGCACCAAATTTCTCTCTCGCAAAAAGAAACAAAAAATGAAATGGAAGTTTTGAAGAAAGGCATGGAAGCGAAGATGGATGGTTTGAAGAATAATATGGATGGTTTGAAGAAAGGCATGGAAGGTAAGATGGATGGCATGGAAGCTAGCATGTAAGCTAAGATGGATGACATGGAAGAAAAAATGAAAGACAACATGGAAAACATGAATAATGATCTAAAAGCAGACATGGAAGGCTTGACAAAGTTGATACAGGAAATGTTTCCTAATGGCGAAAAGATAGTAGAGGAAACACATGATGAGAACAAAATAAATGTTAATCATGATTTCATAAACTCTAATGTTGGATGGAAGAACCGCCATATTCCAAAGATGGATATGAGGAAGTTTGATGGCAAGGATCCCGTAACATGGATACTACAAATGGAGCAATATTTTGATCTCAATAATGTGAAAAACACACAAAAGGTACGCATTGCAACTTTAAATTTAGAAAAAAATACATTTGTATGGTATCAATGGCTTTGCTCTCATAAAACAACTGTCACTTGGTCAATTTTTACGTAGGAAACGATAACAAATTATGAGGATACAAAGAGCAACACCTTCTCTAACCAATTGATAAATCTCAAACAAAAGGGTTCAGTGGGGGAGCACATTGGGGACTTCCAAAAATTGAATATAAGGGTAACTGATATTCCAGAGGAACATAAGATTGATGTCTTCATAGGACTTTAAAGGATAACATCCAACATGAAGTTCGTGTTTGGGAACCTGATTCATTGGAGAAGGCATTCAGGTTGGCAAGAAAAATTTAATGTAAAATTATGGTGACAAGGAAGCCTACCACTCACATATATAAAGATGGAAGTGTTGCTACTACTAGACTTCCACAACCTACAAGGTTGACACCACAACAATTGGAAGAAAAAATAGAAAAATGGCTTTGCTACAGTTGTGATAGAAAATACACTAAAGGTCATAAGTGTGTCGAGAAGAAATTATTTTACATAGATTGTGAAGATGAAGAACAAAATGAATAAGAAACTCCAAAAGAAGAGAATATACACCAGGAACCAACCTTAGAAGAAGAAGAAATGAGTCCAACCATATCGTGTAATGCATTGTCAGGAATTACCACTCCTCAAACTCTCAAGATAGAATGACATATCAAGAAGAAAAAGGTAATAGTGTTGATTGATTCGGGTAGTACCCATAATTTTATTCATTGTAAGGTAGCCAAGGAATTGAATTGTTTCCTATGCCCAGCACCAAAGTGTCAAGTGATGGTTGCAAATGGAGGAACTATAAATTGCTTTGGAAAATGCCATAATATCAAGCTAGCCATGGGGGAATATGTATTGAATAGTCCAATGCTTTCCATTCCAATGGGAGGTGATGATGTTGTACTAGGAGTACAATGGTTACAATATTTGGGGACAATAACTTTTAATTTTCAAGAACTTTTCTTGAAATTTTTTTCGGAAGGAAAGGAAATCGAATTACGGGGTATCACAGGGAAGCCATGAAAGACAATAAGCTCTAATGTCATGAAAAATCTTTTGAAGAAAGAACAACGAGGCGTAATTGCACAATTATGCTCACTAGAAGTTCCAACATCAAAATCATCTATTTCTCCAGATCTCCAAAAAGTCTTGGACAATCATTCTAAGGTTTTTGAAACTCCCAAAAGACTCCCACCTATTCGTGATCATGATCATGCTATTCATTTGATTCGAGGAAGTGTTCCTCTAAACATCAAGCCTTACAGATATCCTTATGTCCAAAAGAGCGGAATTGAACGTATGATTGCAGAAATGTTAGACGCTGGTATAATTCAACCTAGTCAAAGTTCTTTCTCTGCTCCAGTAGTATTGGTGCACAAGAAGGATGGATCATGGCACATGTGTCTGGATTATAGGGAGCTCAATAAGATCACTATTAAAGATAAATTTCCCATTCCTGTGATTGATGAACTATTGGATGAATTACATGGAACAATTTATTTTACTAAGTTGGATCTTCGTTTATGATATCATCAAATTAGAATGAAGATTGAAGATATTTCGAAAATAGCATTTCGAACTCATGAGGGTCATTACGAATTTTTGGTCATGCATGTTGGCCTTACCAATGCACCTTATACATTTCAAGGGTTGATGAATTCCATTTTCAAACCCTTCCTTAGAGAATTTGTGCTAGTATTTTTTGATGATATACTAATCTAAAGCGGGTCTTGGAAGGATGATGTTCAACATGTTGATAGGGTGCTCAAACTATTGGAGGAGAAACATTTATATGAAAAAACATCGAAATGTTTCTTTGGAGTACAAGAGGTGGAATATCTGGGTCATATTGTATCTCACTAGGGTGTTAAAGTAGGCCCTGACAAAATTAAATCCATTAAGGAATGGAAAGTCCCCACAACCATAAAGTAGTTGCGCGGATTTCTCGGGTTAACAAGGTATTATCACAAGTTTGTTAAGAATTATGGGAGAATAACAGCACCTCTAACAACATTATTGAAGAAAGATGCATTTTCATGGACTCCTGAAGCAACTAAGGCCTTTGAACATCTTAAAGAGGAAATGTGCCTAGCACTAGTCTTAGCTACGCCAGACTTCACAAAAACCTTTATTGTGGAATGTGATGCCTCAGAAAATGGAATTGGTGTTGTTTTAATGCAAGAAGGAAGACCCATTGCTTTTGAAAGTCGTCCAATCAAAGGAAAGTATTTACAAAAGGCTATTTATGAGAAGGAAATGTTGGAAATACTACATGCACTAAAGAAATGGTGACCTTACCTAATGGGAAGACACTTCAAGGTAAAAATTGATCATGATAGTCTTAAATTTTTTTTGGAACAAAGACTATCTTCAGAAGAGAAGAAAAATTGGGTTACAAAGATGTTGGGTTATGACTTTGAAATCATCTACAAAAAAACGAAGCTAAATTTTGTTGCAGATGCACTCTCAAGAAAGGATGAAGAGGTGGAATCATTGCTTTGTTCCATTTCTATTATCCAACCAGATTGGATAACCGAAGCAAGGGATGAATAGAAGAAGGAAGAAGAAGTGTTGACACTCTTTCAAAATTTGCAGCAATATACTAGTACATATGATACATTTAGTCGGAAAAATTATTCCTTATGGTACAAAGATCACTTATATATGTAATATCCCAAAATAGGGATTTTCTACAACAATAAGAATATCTTAAGATATTCTAAAGTTGGAGATGCAGCCATATAGCTCATAATAGGTATTAAATCATATTTCCTTCAATAGCTCATAATAGGTATTAAATCATATGTTCAGTAGCAAGCATTATGATTCATTTCCTCAACCCAAAGTGGGGAAAAACAACTATTTTAGCCCTAAAAACGTTAATTTCAGAGATGTGCGTAAAAATAAGGGCAAAGGATGGTGGGATTCATTAGCTTAGGTCATATGGGACTTACATACCAAATTTGATCTGAAACAAATGACTATAGCTATGTTAAACAGATCTCCCACTCCTCGTATGGCTTAAAAATGCCCAAACCCCATGACTTGACTCAACAGAAATTTATTGAAGCACATACTGTGTGATTTTTTGAAGGTTTTAGGAAAAATATAGTATAACATCAGATCTAGAGTTTATTACATCAGAATATGGAAGAAAATGGAGATAAAGCTCCTTTTACATATCAGAAAGGTGACCCGGCAAGGGTTTCATGGAAGCACAATATACAAAATAGCAGATCTATGGATCTAGATATGGAAAATGCAGTTTACTACAGCTTTGAATACATGTAGCTGAAAAATACAATAATCAAAAGAATAATGAAATATAGAGCTTTCCGGGAGAAGGGTTGGCCCTTCCTCCAAGGAACAAGCTCAAAAGCAAGGGTCTAAACCCTGCTACTGCAACACTGAATAGAATAACGCAGTCCCTGCAAATAACTGCGCTGGAAGAGATGGAGAATATATTGGCCACATGCCAAGATCTGAATATCATCCCAAAGTGCTAATACACTCTTCCAGGAGGATAAAAGACTCACTCACTGAGAAGAGGCACTAGTATAATCTAGATCTGAGCAGATCTAGTCTCCACTTGTTGCAGCTCACTGAAACAAGTAAACCCCAACAGGATTTACAATGTCTAAGGGAGATGGAGCTTGGCCATATGCCTGATAGTGGAAGAGAAGTACAATGCCCTCCAAGAGCTACTCAATGGAAGGAGATAGAATCCCTAAATAGGAAATCCTCACAAGTTTATGCTAAACAACCAAGAGAACTCGAATTGTCTAAACAAACATCAAAATCAAATATCATGAACAACCTTCTCTTGAGCCTGCCCCTTCATTTTATAAGATGAGAGCTTGAGAGACCCTAAACCACCTTCAAAAATCTAGCTCCTTTCACATGAAGATCCTCCATCTAAAACTACGCTGATCAACAAGGAGGTTCAATGCATCTGGACAGTGTTGTGATTTGGTCAAGGTTGACCTCTTCAATCTGCCTCATCCCTTTTCACACTCAAGTAAAATCAATCCAGCTCACAAATTCTGTCTGTGCTGATCCTTGTTCACACTGAACTGGTTTTATTGATGATCTCCTCTTCTTCATGCATGCATGTTGACTTAGTCAAACTTGACTATGTCCTTATCCATTTTCCCTTGTTCACACCCATAAGTGTAAAATCCAGCTACTGTGATGATCCCCTTTCACATTATAATGAGTTTTATTCATGTTTTTATTAAGCATGGACCTCCTTACCCATTTATCCAACTACTAAGTGCAGAAATCAAAATTTTAATATTCCCCTTAGCTGTTAGCTAAAGTAGGAATATTACAGTCCTCCCCTCCCAAATGTTGCTTGTCCTCAAGCAACTGCAAGGATAGAACTGAAAAATTTCCTCCCAAGGCATGGAGTCTGAAATGTGTTTGGGAACTAACATTCCCATGTAAAGCCTCCACCCCCAAGCTATCATCCATAAAAGATGAGTCACCCTCCAACATGGCAACTCATGAAATATCCCCAACACCTTAGGCTCCTACAAAGAAAGTGGGTTGAATGGCTGAACATGATAGGCAAGATGGCCTACCCCATGTTTTCTTCCTCTCCACTCATGGAAAGTGTAGAGTACATACTGATATTGGGCTGCAAATAATTTGCCCTCAAGTGGCAAGAAGAATAATAGATCTCCAAAGATCCTATCTCCCAAGTCATGAATCATGCTGGCCCAAACCATCCCATCCAAAATGAATGGCACCTCATCACCATTTGGTATCCAAATCAGAAAAATGCTAATGGTTCCAAGATACCAATGGTCTATCCAAGGGATACAATGCAGTTTTCCCAACTACTGCTTGAGAATGTCATGTGGCAAGTTGTCTTCCAACAAAGTACTAGTTGTGCATGAGTGCTCATCTACTATGTGGTAGTAAACAACAAAATATATCAGTTGTACATGATCATAATAACAAGACAAGGTGCCATACATCCCTTCTAGAACATCATGATGAGTATGGAGAAATTTCAGCCCATACTCTCAATAATAGCCATAGCAACAAGGACTCTTGTTGCCTCCTTGCATTATCAAAATGCAGATCATGGAGCAATAAGACATTGATGGACATGTGAGTTGTCTCATCAACAAAGTACAAACCAGCTCCCTCATACATCATGGGGAAGTTATCCTTCCTCCCAAAACAATATACATACATGAAATACATCTCAAACATAAATACATGTGAGCAAATGAGACATATCTCAGACAAAGGTAAATACATGGACATAAGATTTGACATATGATGTCTAAAATATCTTCTTAATAGCCACAACAACCATGCCTTCTTCTTATGCATCCTATCATTGAGACTCAAGGCATGAGTTATAGAAATAGAAATTTTTGGGTAGTGACCAAACTCACCCAAAAAAAACTAGCGCAGCCATGCCTCTTTCTGGCTTGTATCATGGATCTGCAAGGGGTTTGGAACCCTCTTTCTCCATACTGCCATCCACTCATCCCAATGTAGGTGATGGATCTTATTCTAAAAATGTCTGGTATCCTCCCAAGGTAGGACACCATGCTCCTCAATCCTTTGAAGAACTTTGCACTTCATGAAATGTTGAAGTACACCTCCAATGGGATCTCCTAATGAGACCTCCTCCTCATGCATGGCCTTCCAAAACCAAAGAGGCCTTGGATTTTTTGCAAGTAGAAGTCTCTCTTTGAGTTGTGGCATGCTCATTGAGAGAGTGTCATCTAGAGAGGAGAAAGAGTTTCTCATCTAAAGATGTATACCCTTTGACATCTCTTCCTCCATGGTTTCCTAAATGAAGTTGGCATCTGAATGTTCCCATGAGGAATGGGTCCTTATCTCTTCACTGCTGCTCTTAGACAATGCAGTGCAACCTTGCTGCTCTAGATTAGCAGTAAGTGATGATCCTGGGTCATACAAAAACATATTTCCACAATCTTCTAAAAGATTTACTGCAATAATAGAAATTGGAATGCAATCATACCTACCTGGACTTTGGGAACACCTTGCATGGTTGTAAGAGTTCTTTATTTTACTGTATTGGCTCCCTCAACTGCTGATGTTGAAGGCTGCCCCTCCATGGTTGTGACAATGCTGATATAAGTCTCCTCAAGAGATGGCGAGGTTTCCTCCCTCTCTGATTTTTCTTCATAAAATCTCTTGATCACTCTCTAAGTGAAATCTACAAGAGTAGATACTTTGGCATGACTTATGTGGCTGAACCACCAAGTGCTTTCTTTTCCCTCCGTGTGCAACGCTGTAATCTCTATTGCTTCTCTTTATACCACTGGATGTAGTAGGAAGAATGCTGCAAGTTTTCTTGTCCAAGTCCTTGCTAAAGATGATCCATCAAAAGTAGACAATAGAAACCTATTGCCCTTCATCCTTCTTGTGCTGCAAGGTCTCCTTTCTTCCTCCAATTGAATGAACTGTGGGAAGGCTAGAGTCTCATTGAAGGCTCTAGGTTGACTCTTGTACTCAACAAGGTATTCACTTAGAATCTTATATTCCAAGTGTCTTACATTCCATTTTTCTTCTTCTTCATGAGAATAGGAAGTGCATGGTTCTTCCTCTTCTTGAAACCCTCTAGGAGTTTCTTGGCATCTCTTCTCCTTCATCAACTTAACCTCATGGGAGAGGTTCCTCCTGGATCTGAAAAGTGATGAGAGTATACTCATCCTCTCCATAATTCTAATCTTGCTCCCTCTAATGGCTGGAACTCACATTCTGAGCCAAGACTATGCTCTGATACCACTGTAATATCCCAAAATAGGGATTTTCTACAACAATAAGAATATATTATGATATTATAAAGTTGGAGATGCATCCATATAGCTCATATAAGGTATTAAATCATATTTCATTCAATAATATGTTCAGTAGCAAGAATTATGATTCATTTCCTCAACCCAAAGTGGGGAAAAGCAGCTATTTTAGCCCTAAAAACGTTAATTTCAGAGATGTGCATAAAAATAAGGGCAAAGGATGGTGGGATCCCTTAGCTTAGGTCATATGGGACTTACATACCAAATTTGAGCTGAAGCAAATGACTCTAGCTATGTTAAACAGATCTCCCACTCCCGGTATGGCTTAAAAATGCCTAAACCCCATGACTTGACTCAACAAAAATTTAATGAAGCACATCTTACTTGATTTTATGAAGGTTTTAGGCACAATATGGTATAAAATAAGATCTAGAGTTTATTACATCAGAATATGGAAGAAAATGGAGATCAAGCTCCTTTTACATATCAGAAAGGTGACCCATCAAGGGTTTCATGCAAGCACAATATACAAAATAACAGATCTGTAGATCTAGATCTAGAAACATAGTTTACTGCAGCTCTTAATACATGTATTTGAAAAATACAAGAATCAGAAGAATAATGAAATACAAAGCTTTCCGGGAGAAGGGTTGGCCCTTCCTCCAAGTAACAAGCTCAAAAGCAAGGGTATAAACCCTGCTACAGCAACACTGAATAGAATAAAATAGTCCCCTCAAATAACTGTGCTGGAAGAGATGGAGAATATATTGGCCACATGCCAAGATCTGAATATCATCCCAAAGTGCTAATACACTCTTCCAAGAAGATAAAAGACTCACTCATTGAGAAGAGGCACTAGTATAATCTAGATTTGAGCAGATCTAGTCTCCACTTGCTGCAACTCACTGAAACAAGTAAACCCCAATAGGATTTACGCTGTCTAAGGGAGATGGAGCTTGGACATATGCCTGATAGTGGAAGAGAGGTACAATTCCCTCCAAGAGCTACTCAATGGAAGGAGAGAGAATCCCTAAACAGGAAATCCTCACAAGTCTCTGCTAAACAACCAAGAGAACTCGAATTGTCTAAACAGATATCAAAATCAAATATCATAAACAACCTTCTCTTGAGCCTTCCCCTTCCTTTTATAAGATGAGAACTTGAGAAATCCTAAACCACCTTCAAAACTCTAGCTCCTTTCACATGAATACCCTCCATCTAAAACTGCGCTGATCAACAAGGAGGTTCAATGCATCTAGACAGTGTTATGATTTGGTCAAGGTTGACCTCTTCAATCTGCCTCATCCCTTTTCACACTCAAGTGCAATCAATCCATCTCAAAAATGTCTGTCTGTGCTAATCCTTGTTCACACTGAACTGGTTTTATTGATGATCTCCTCTTATTTATGCATGCATGTTGACTTATTCAAACTTGACTATGTCCTTATCCATTTTCACTTGTTGACACCTATAAGTGTAAAATCCAGCTACTGTGATTATCCCCTTTCACATTATAATGGGTTTTATTCATGTTTTTATTAAGCATGGGCCTCCTTACCCATTTATCCCACTACTAAGTGTATAAATCAAAATTTTAATATTCCCCTTAGCTGCTTGCTAAAGTAGGAATATTACAATATATTTGCAAGAATTCCCAAATAAACAAAATATTCTTTTGGAATTTCACACTACTCCTTTAGGAGGACACTCAGGATTTTTAAAAACTTACCATAGGGTGAAGAAAGAATTTTTTTTGGATGGCCTTAAATCAGATATTCAAAATTTTGTGGCAGAACGTTTGGTTTGCCAGCAAAATAAAGTTGAGACAATTAAGACCCGAGGTCTTCTACAGCCTTTATCCATTCCAAGTCAACGTTGGGAGGAGATTTCAATGGATTTTATCACAGGTTTACCGAAGTCTGAAGGAAAGAGTGTCATCGTGGTTTTAGTAGATAGAGTTAACAAGTATGCACACTTTTGTGCATTATCTCATCCATTTAAAGCAAGTACAGTTGCTACTACATTTATGGAAACAATTAAAAAGCTACATGGAAACCCAAAGATTATTGTAAGTGACAGAGATCCCATTTTTACAGGAAATTTTTGGATAGAATTATTTTCTTGTTTGGATACTCAACTAGCTCATAGCTCATCTTATCATCCTCAATCCAATGGTCAAACTGAGATAGTGAATAGATGTTTGGAAGGTATCTTCGTTTTTTTGTATCTGATAAGAAAGCACAATGGGTCAAGTGGCTACCTCTCGTTGAATGGTGGTATAACACTTCCTTCCATACTATAGCAAAAATGACCCCATTTATGGAACTTTATGGATATCATCCACCGTCCATCACATCTTCTTTAAGGGAAAATTCTAGGGTTCAAGTAGTGGAATATCACATTGAGCATCAACAAGAAGTTCTCCAACTCTTAAAGGATAACTTAAATTTGGCACAAAATCGAATCAAACAACAGAGATATCAACATCGCAGCGAGAGAAGTTTTGATGTAGGAGACTGGGTATTTTTACAGCTACAACCATACAAAAAATTGTCCCTCAAGCAAGATAAGAAGGATAATAAATTATCACCAAAGTATTATGGTCCTTACAAGGTGTTGCAAAATATTGGTACTTGTTGAGGAGGTAAATCCCCTCTGCGGACAGAGGCGATCCCTACTAGCCCATCAGGGGTCTAGCAACAATCACGAAATGTTACGACGCAAGTTCCTAGTTACGAATGAAAAGACCAAAGATGGAGGCCTACCTGGAATCCAATGCTACGATCTGAAGAAGAGAGCGCTCCCGTTCCTCAGCCTCGGCAGATCACGATCCTCCACGATCTCCGTGGATGGACACCTGCACATGCAAGAAACAAACAGATACAAGCATAAAATCCAGCATACGCAACTAAATATCAGTCAGAAAGGATACTACTCATATTAACATAATTGAAAACAGAGTGGAACCATAATCGTAATCATTCATTAAATAACAATCGAAGAAAGATTACAACCAATGTTCTGACGTCGTGGTCTCCTTCGGATGGGTCTCCAGTCGTTCACGTCTCGCAAAGCTCGCCAGGGAAAGGGAAAACCTCTCCAGAGTCTTTCGACGATAGTCTCCTTACTTGAGTCGGCCTTAAGGGAAGGAAGAGGGCTCTTACAGCACAAAGGCTCTTGGGAATTTGGAGATTCAAAGCTTAGGCACTTCAAGACTAGCTTGCTATGGAATTGAGCAGGCTTTTATAGATGGGAAAGGAGGGAGTTGGGATCCCTATTATTGTGGGATTGGCCCTATCAACAAGGAAGGTTCCATGGGAGGTGGAAAACCACTTCCCTTCCATAGAACTCCCGCAGCCAAACCTCCCAACTCAAGATAGGCAATGGTTTCTGAGTTTGTTGAAACACAACTTCCGCCATCTTTATTTAAAAAACACTCCTTAAATTGGCTGGCGCGACTACTGCTCTGGGACAGAGTGCCAGTTGGCGCGGCCTCTTTATAGGATTTTCCCCATTGGCGCGAGTGCTGAACTGTCTGCCCACGCCAATGCAAAAGGAGATGTTTTTCATGATTTTTTCAAGAATATTTCTTTAGGGCAATTGAAGCTCATGCTTAGAGGAATGCATTGATGATGTTTTCAAGGTATGACAATGTTCACAGGTCACGAAATGGGTCCTCCATTGTGCGGGACGGGGAATGGTAGGGACGGTGAAAAATTACTGTGTAACAGATGCCCCCTAAAGTATGAGGCCCGAGAGAGAGAGGGGTGAAATGCTTTACGAGAACATGTTCAACTGAAGGCCCGCCGTCGGAAAACCTGCGCAAAAAAATACAACTGATATCTCAAGTACATGATGTATGTGTGGTATGGGCGCAGCCATCCGAAACAGAGTACACTATAATCCGGATCCAGGGTATGGGCGCAGCCATCCAGCGAGGATCAAATAAATAGACTCAGGTATGGTCGCAGCCATCCAATCAGTGAGTCATGTACATAATGATAATAATCCACAATCGCAGCCTGGATTACAACAGACACAATCCAGGGTCTTGCGCTCCATCTCGACCCAACAAAGTACAAGTTCATGGATGTGAATATGTGAGCTGAAGTCGAACATGCAAGAACATCGCCGGATTACCAGCCAATGATGAAAGCTGTTAACCGACGCGAGAGAAACCACCAATAATGACAATGGTCCCCAAGGTACTACAGGTACAATCTACGGCGTGCGAATAAATGAACTGACGTCGAACACCCACAGAATCACTCGATCGGAGGCCAATGATGTAAACCTCTCGTCGAATGCGACGAACCCGCCATTGAGGCATGCAGGCTCCAAGGTACCATAAGGAGTCTCTAGACCAACTTCCTGGATAATGAGTTGATGTCGACAGGAAGTGACCTTGATCGAAGGTGGGCCATAATGATTCCCACATCATCGACACGAGACAGAGGAACATAATGTTTTGTTGTGAATCGGGGCCATATGAGAAACAGAGGAAGGTTGATATTCGCAGAGGCCAACTTCTCTTGAACATATAAACGACACGACAATGGACTTGGTAGTATTTGACGTCAACAGATCAAAGGTCATGGCGACGAGGCAGTGAACAGATGAGAGGTCAAAAGAGATTACCCAAACCCATGGAAGCAAAGTGAAGCAACGAGATGAGATGTCCCCAACCCGACACGAATGCAGACAAGTGCCATGTTCAAGAGCGACATACTGCCGACGACAACGAAAATGGTTCCATTTTTCCCCCACCATTTCTGGCGAGTACCCCAATTATTTTTGATAACAAGCTTGAAGGGGATAGCATATGCTTGTAATATAAGTCCGCCCTTCGGGCGAATCCATCCTAGTGCATTTAACGAGTCCTAGGAAGGAGGAACTCGGAGAACGTCATTTCGACTGGATTCGATGTCATCAGGGTTTAACGAGTCTGACAAAGGGAGAACTCGGCGTCTTTTCATGTTTAGGGAGTTTGAAAAGACAGCAGAAAAGTAAACTCCACAGGTCCCTTTTCGTAAATAGTTCCTCAGATCCGAAAAGGTAGAAAAAAATATCCGAGAAAACCTCCTAGTCGCGATAGGCTAGGGTATTCCTTTTTCGTAATCAATCCATCCCAGCCTGAAAAAGGGGTAAATGTATACTGGGTAGATGTCGATTCGTGTCCATTTTAACGAGATCGAAACGACAAGGGCCTCGGCAATCTTTTCATGTTTAGAGAGTCAGAAAAGAGTTGAAAGATGACTCCCAAGTGACTTTTTCGTGTATTTATCGAGTCCGAAAAAGTATAAAATACAACTCGTCTCCATCGTTAAAGTCGCAAAAACCTGCTGCTGTACATACCAAGCAAGCGTAAAACCCATTTTCGACATAACATATTAAAATATTTGATAAAAATGACTTTTTACAACTCATTTTATGTCAAAAAGTTATAAATATGCCAAATTGGTAAAAATAAAATTACATTTACTATTTACCTTGGTAAAAAGCAACAGTGATCCATTTGGAGCAGAAACTTCTGACGGCGATTGCGACAGATCCGGTTGACCATTCAGTTTCTCGTCTGCTACAGGTAAGAGGCGCTTCCCTGCTCTACATTTTCATCCATTTTTTAATAGTTTTCCCTTGCAAATCAGTTCTCTGTGGCCACTTTTGAAATTTTAGGGCCGCGCTCATTGGCGCGGGTATCGGGCACGGACCTGCGCCAATGGGCTCTTTTATACAAAGGGCTCGCACCACGTGGCACGACTGTTCACAAAATAGCCGCGCCAGCGGCCGAACCTAAAAATCCGCCTAAAAATTCAATATTTAAACCAAATTGCATGGAATTTGAGGTCTACCAGAGATATAACTAAGGGTTTATGACCATATGGATGCAGGTAATCAAGCAAAATGGTGATTGAATGGAAGGAACGAGAGCATGGAGAAGAGGATGAACAGGCCATCCAAAGTGAGGCTTGCATGGACGCCCTCAGAAACTGTGGGCTGAAGAAGTTCTTCCTTACGCCCTGTCTGCGAGCTCAGCCCGAGCTCCTCCAGTATTTGATCAGTATTTGGGATGAACATGAACAAGTGTTCAGGTTGCGAGATCAGGTATTAGAGCTGGAGGTTTCTGATGTTTATTTTATCACCAGATTGTCCCGCAGAGGTCCGATCCCTGTGTTGACTGGAAGCAGACCATCTGGGGAGAAGATGGAAGAGTGATGGCATGAGTGTGCCGAGGAGCACAAATGGGATCAGGAAGCAAGAAGGTGGATATCCACACTATCCCTGATCTGGCATTGAGAGTTGTCCTACATACCATCACGCGGGCTGCAGGGTCGCAGGCACCGCATGAGGCCACAAAGGCCCAACCCCTGCTAGCCTCAGAATGCATGAGTCCCCTACTGTTTGACTGGGCAACAGCAGTAACAATAAATATGAAAAGGCAGCTCACAAAATGCAAACAAGCTAAACTGAAACAGTTTGGCTATGGTTCCATCCTGGTATCGTTCATTCTGGAACGCTTACCAATCTTCCAAGGCCAAGGGGCCTCAGTAGCAGATCCGATACCACGAGAGCCAAGAATGGCTCGCTGGGCAGCATTAATGCCCAGAGCTGGAGGTGGCCAACACATGTCCTGGAGGCCGGAGTTCTTTAGGTGGTTACGGCGCCAGCTGGTTTTAGTGGAAGACTGGCCCTATGCAGGAACTGACTTCACCGGAGACCCAGATCTCCCACTGCCAGAAGGAGATGAATGGGACGAGGAGTTGGGTAAGACCTCATGTTTTTGATTTTATGTTTTATGTTTTTTTTGTTAATACACATTCGTCCTAACACATTTTGTTTTTTATATATGTATGCAAATGTGCGACCTGAGAGACCAGTTGGGATGTCTCCAATCTCACGGAGGACTCAACTCGCCCCTGATCCTCAGGGAGAGGGTACCGGAGGAGAGGAGTTGATCCAGAATCTCGAGGGCATTGCCCAAGGGATCCCGGACTATACTCGGCTGGCGGACGTACCGATGGCATACCAGCATCATACGGTGGGAGTTCCAAGTCGGATCCACCGAATCCTGAGACGCTTAGTGCGTGCAGTCACATGCTATCATGAGCACCATGCGGATTAGCCCTTAGGATTTATACCACACCTATTTTTTGAGAGACGTATCGTCTCCGGATGTACTTAAGACGATTATGTATATTTTGACTTTATGTGACACACTCTATGTAAACATTTCGATATCTATATATATATGCATATCTATTTCTGGATGGATCTTTCTTTACATGTGATGATGATTTATAAATTGCGCAAATGTCTGTCTAATACCAAATTTTCTACTACATCTGTTAATGTATTCAAATGCCTGGGTATATGATGATATGTAATGTAGTCAAAATTCCTTTCCAGTAATCGAATACGCAGATACAGACGTAAGATGGATGGGTTCCTTAACGAATAATGTCCGTTTAGTTGTAACACCACAAGTTGTGAATCTAGGTACACGAGCAATTCACGGATACCAAGGTTTACTGCCTCGGTTAATAATTCTAACACAGCACTATATTCCGCGATGTTGTTCGTGGTACGTCCTAGACACAGTCCTTGCAGGTTGATCAACTCACCAGCAGGATCGTAGATTACCCAGGCTGCTGAAGACATATTCCTGGTACTGCGGGAGGCACCATCCGCGAAACCAACAAATGGATGAATAGACATCTGCACAACCAGGAAGACCCGATCAGCAGAAAGATGTTTACAAAGCACACCACACTATACATGCACACAAATGAAAATCACACACCTATGTACACACACCACACCAAGAAATCACTTTAGGCATAGTACTTTTTGAGGTACAACCCATTTCTGGGCTGCGCCAGCGGAACTCCTTCATAATCTATAAGCTTGTAGGCCCCATTTTTCAAAACACATTTTACTATATAGGGCCCGTGCCACATAGGCTGGAACTTACCGGCTCCAAGCTTGTCATGTGCTTGATCGTAGAGGAGGATGAGGTCTCCTTCGATAAAAGAACGGGGAGAAACAGATTGATCAAAATGAGTTTTGCCCCTCTTCTTTTGTGCTTCGATGACCAAAGCAGCCAGACGACAGGTTTCATCTAACCGTTCCAAATACAGAAGACGTTCTTCCTCAGCAGAAGTATTAGGTAGAAGCTCCACAGCTAATTTCAACGAAGGAGTCTCGCATTCAACCGAAAGAGTGGCTTCCAGACCGTACACGAATTGAAATGGTGTGAATCCAGTTGCACTCTTAGCAGATGTTCGGTATGCCCAGAGAGCTGAGAACAGTTGGAGATGCCAATTGGATTTGTGAATACCAACTGTTCGTTGAAGCATAGTGACCAGAACCTTGTTCACTGCTTCAACCTCACCATTCGCTTGAGGGTAGTATGGTGTTGAGCTGTCGTGACACAAGCCCAACGTTGAAGTCAGCTCCGCCATCATGTAATCTCGGAAATGAGTACCGTGATCAGTGACGATGGCTTGAGGAACCCCGAACCGTGCAATAACGTGGTTGAATATAAATTGAGCAGCCGTTTTCCCGTCAGCAGCTAGTGTAGGCATCACCTCGGCCCACTTGGTGAAGTAGTCGACGGCGACAATGATATACGCATGCCCCTCGGCTGAGTGACGGTTACACGTCATAAAATCCATGCCCCACTTCACAAAAGGACCGGAGGTAATAACGGGATGCCATGGTAAAGGTGGCGCGTGCATCTTGCGCTGAAATATCTGGCATGGATGACATTTACGGACTACAGTGATACAGTCTTTGAATATGGAAGGCCAGAAATAACCTGCTCGCAGAATATTCTGGGCAGTAGCATACCTGGACATATGTCCACCACAGGCGCCACTGTGGCAGTCATTTAGGACCTTTTCAGCCTCTTCCAAGGTTAGGCATCGCCGGAGCACTGAATCTACTCCAATGCGGTATAAGGTATCTCCTACTATACGGTAGGGTTGGGACTGGTGCCGAATCCGACGGCGGGCAACTTTATCCAACTCAGACCGAAATTTCGAGGTCTGAAGATACACTATTATGTCACCGTACCAAGGGTCACGAGTGCTGATGGGGAAAAGCGTTTCGTCCGGTATATGATCTTCAGAGTGTGAGGGAGCAGAGTCTGTAGGGAGGGAACATATCAAATCCGCGAAGACCAGTGATTTAGTTGACTTAGCGGTAGTGAAGTCTAAGTCAAACTCCTGCAGGATCACAATCCATTTGGAGTACTTGCCCCCCAGTAATTTTCTAGAGAGAATATACGTCATAGGGTTGCAGTCTGAAACCACTGTTATCGTACGCAAAAGGATGTAAAGGCGAAAGCGTTGTACAGCGTGTACTGCTGCTAATGCCAACTTCTCGACATGAGCATAGCGCGTTTCTGGATCGAGAAGGTTCCGTGACAGGTAATAAACAACATGTTCATCACCGTCATCGTCATCCTGCACCAAGACCATGGCTATGGTGCTAAATGCGGTGGCTAGATATAAAGTGAAGTCGCGGTGGTAGTCCGGAGGACGAAGCAACGGAGCATTGACAAGCAACGTCTTCAGCTTCTCAAAGGATTCCTGAGCAATTTCGTCCCAATGAAAGGGCACGTTCTGCTTTAACAAACGAGTGAATCCTTTGGCCACCTCGACATAATTCGGGATAAAGCGCCGAAGAAAGTTCGCTTTCCCTTGCAGACTCTGTAACTGATACATGGAGGAGGGTGATGGGAGATTTATGATGGCCTCGACCTTTAGAGGGTCAAGGAGAATTCTGTCTTTCGAGACTATGAATCCTAAAAGACGGCCAGAATCAACGCAGAAGATGCATTTATGAGGATTGAGCCTGATATTGTAGCGCCTGCAACGAAGAAAGATATGCTCAGGATGGTCCTCTTGCTTACCCGAATGGGCCAGCAAGTCGTCCAGATAAGGCTGAACGATATGGCGAATGTCATGAAAAGCGTAGGACATCGCACGCTGAAAAGTGGCTCCAGCGTTCTTTAAGCCGAACGGGAGTTTTTTGTATGCGAAAGTACCCCATGGACAGATGAATGTGGTCTTGTGTTGATCCTCAGGTGCAATATTGATTTGGTTATATCCTGAGAAACTGTCCATTAAGGAATAGATCTCACTCCCAGCACATTCGTCGATGATATGGTCTATAAACGGAGTGGGATAATTATCCTTTGGACAGGCGCGATTGATGTCGCGATAATCCACACAGACTCTAATTGTACCCTGCTTTTTATCGACAGGGAAAATGTTAGACACCCATTCTGTGAGGGGGATGGGATAAATAAAACCCGCGTTCAGAAGTTTTTCAACTTCTGCCTTGATGGCGGCGGCTTTCCGAGGATGCATGGGGCGTAAGCGTTGGCACACGGGTTTCGCACCTGGAAAGGTTGGAATCTCGTGCACTACAATACTAGGATCAATCCTCGGCATTTCCTCGTAAGACCATGTAAAAACATCTCTGAATTCTTTGAAAAGCTCAGTATAGACTTGAATCTCATCGGGAGAACAAGTCACACCCACGTGAATATTCTCAACGATCCCCGGTTTAACGAAGATGTTGATTGGAATAGTTTGAGTAATGTTACCCAGGTTACCCTCCGAAAAAACCTTGTGCGTCAAGATGGGTGTTTGAAGAGGAGGGGAAGGAACCTGAGTAGCATAACGCTCCAGACAATCAGTCATTGCCCCCAAGCTAGGCATAAACGAGGAGCGATGATGTCCATCGCCCCAAGGTAGCTCCTCAAGAGACATAGTTTCAATGATAGCCTCATCAGAAGGAAAAGTCTCTCTGAGAGGATCAGGTGAATCAGCCTGACCAAGCCAAGGGGATTGAGAGTAGACATCGAGAGCCATGCTTAAAGGAGCATGCTGAGGAGGTGGAGGATCCGATGCAGCAACAATCTCATAGTAGTTGATCTCTACTGGCGTTAAAGGCATGGATTCTCCAAACTCATATACCTGCTCAGGTGTAGGAATGAGCCAGGGGTCATCGGACCTGGACAAAATGTTGACTTGAGTGGTATGCGGTGGTGGTGCGGAAAAGATACCCATGAGGACTGGGTCTTTGAAGAGACCAGGTCCTACACTGTCTGGGGGATTCGGAATTTGATCCACGTATGGCACGTTGTTCTCAGAGGAAGAGGTGAAAAATGACAACTAATCCACCATGACAATCTTGCCCTCGTGAGGGAACTTAATGAATCGAAAGACGGTGGACGGCACACAGAGCATGGCATGGGTCCAGCTGCGGCCAAGAAGTATATTGTAGTTGAGTTTAGCGTCAACTACTTCCACTTCTACGTTGACAGTTTTTCCTTGTAATGTGATCGCTAGACTCTCGAGAACGCCCAGGGGTTTAGATTCCCGACCATCAAATGCCTCAAGGGCATTGGGAGATGACGACAGGGCTGGAGAGCCGATGGCCTTCCAGCAAGCGGAGGACATAACGCAAGTAGATGCACCCTCATCCATGACAGCCCTATGAATGTTCAGACCGTTAATCCCGACTTGAATAACCGGAGCGATTTGATGTGGAAGCCGGGGAGTGAAATTCTCCAAATCGAAGGTGAGAAGGCTCGAGTCGGCGAGATCGATGCCACCGATTGCAGACAGTAAAGCCTTCTGTTGTGAAGGACAACTTTGAAGAACCTCAAGTGCAGACATAGCACAAGGCGCCTGTGCCAGATCCTCAACAATACTGTAATGTTGAGCGGCACGAGCGTTTGGATTATAAGAAGATCTTCGAAGAACACCTTTAGGAGGTGGCTTCACAACGGGTTCGAGAGTAGGCTTCTCAATTTCCAACGGACCAGAGACAGGTGGGGGAGGCGGCCCATCCGCAACTGCCTTCCCGGGTGCCTGCCGCGATTCTTTGTAATCCTTCGATCATGTAGCGACAGAGATAGGTGCAACACTCTTCACCATGAAAACCTGAGACCCAAACGGTGCAGATGGTGACGGCTGTTCGACCATCTGGGTCTGCTGAGATGGAAATGGCTCTTTTAAAATAGCCGGAGTCCCTTTAGGGCCCTTAAGAAGTTGACTAACCTCGGATCGTCGTGGACAATCCTTAGTATAATGGTCCCCTTCACAGATGAGGCAAGGGTACTTCGGTTTACGCTGGGAGCCATCCTCAGCACGAGATTTAGATTCTGGTTTCGGGGCATCAGATTTAGATTTGCCTTTGCCCTTCTTCTTCCCCTTGGAGGATTTGTCTGCAGGATTGGCCTGAACAGCATTCACCTCCGTGGTTTTGCCAGAATCGGATGAGGAGGGATTAGCAGAAGTATTGTTGGAATAATTAGCCTTCTGCTTCCCATTCGAAGATTTCTTCGAATTTTGAGAGACAGAACCAATGACACCATCCACCGCAGGGGTAGGCGGAGCCTTAGTGGTTCCGGGTCGTGGAGCATCAGTCAAGATGTCATAAAGCGTGCAAGACTGAGAATAGACAAGATCCAGGTACTGGGCACGCGCGATGGCTTGTTCCTCTGTCACGCACGCTCCCATCGTGATATCCTGAGCGATTTTATTCACAAAGGAGGTGGTGAACCAGTGAGTCAATATCTGATCAGGCATGTGAAACTTGATCAGTATACGATGGCGCCGCCACTCATGAATGTGATCTGAGATGTGAGTGGCTTTATCCTGCTTCAGGGAAGTCAGGAGGTGCATCCCGGCCTCATAACGAACCGGTAACTGGAAATGCGTGAGGAAAGCCATGGCTAAAGAATTGAAATCTTGGAAAATTCCACGGGGTAATTCTATGTACCACTTAGCAGAAGCTCTAGTTAAAGTACAGTGGAAGAGGCGCAAACGGATTGAATCGTCGACCCAAGAGTTAGACGAACACCAAAGGTGATACGTCATCACATGCGCCTGGGGGTCCTCTCCAGCTTTTCCCTCGAACTTGGGGCAATCACCTGGTATCTTGGTGGGAACCGGAGGCCAATATGGATTATGTAAAATTGGATCATTGGTCAACTTTGAAACATCCGGCAGCTCCAAGGTAGCCAGGAATGGCAATGGTGGATTAACCGTCATGCCAGGCCCAGGATGAGGTTCGGTACCCATACTCCACGATGGTTGTGAATATCCTTGCCCCCACGGGCTCTGTCCCGCAGGATTTTGACTGTAGGGGGCGTAGGTGGTATAACCAGACTGATTTGAATGCTGGTAACCATAGTGTGGGGCTTGATAACCAGGGTACGGACCTTGATTAGGCGTCGGCCCCATATAAGTAGCGTTTGGATTTGGCTGCTGAGTGCAGGTAAAACCAGGTGGAGGAGGATAATACTGAGAGCCTCTGGGGTGGTTATAGCTTGGTTGAGACTGACCATGAGGATAATAACCACCCTGAGGATAAGTAGGCTGCTGAAAAGTGGAACCCTGCAGAGCCTGATATGTAGGGCGCAGCTGTTGATTTGGCTACGGAATTGAATGAGTCGGCTGCTGAGCAGGGTGAATGGAATGAGCGGGCTGCCCTGAATGAACAGGTTGACCCAACTGAAAGGGCTGACCTGAATGACCAGGTTGACCCAGATAGACAGTCGGTGTCGGTTGCGCAGGTTGACCTGGCTGTAAGTGAGCCCCAGGTTGTACCGGATGGTCCGGTTGGCCTGGAGGCGGAACACCAGGTTGTACCGGATGAGCCGGTTGGCCTGGTGGTGGAACAGGACCAGGTGCTTGCTAGAAACCGGTTTGACCTGAAGCAGAACCATAGGATAGTCCCACCGTGATCGCCAGTATTCTGTTGTTTCTAACGTTACATATTAGCCGGGACCAACTCCTCGTCCCAGTCATCTCCTTCTGGCAGTGGGAGATCTGGGACTCTGGTGAAGTCAGTTCCTGCATAGGGCCAGTCTTCCACTACAATCAGCTGGTGCCATAACCACCTAAAGAACTCCGGCCTCCAGGACATCTGTTGGCCGCCTCCAGCTCTGGGCATTAATGCTGCCCAGCGAGCCATTCTTGGCTCTCATGGTATCGGATCTGCTACTGAGGCCCCTTGGCCTTGGAAGATTGGTAAGCATTCCAGAATGAACGATACCAGGATGGAACCATAGCCAACTGTTTCAGTTTAGCTTGTTTGCATTTTGTGAGCTGCCTTTTCATATTGATTGTTACTGTTGTTGCCCAGTCGAACAGTAAGGGACTCATGCATTCTGAGGCCAGCAGGAGTTGGGCCTTTGTGGCCTCGTGCGGTGCCTGCGACCCTGCAGCCCACGTGATGGTATGTAGGACCACTCTCAATGCCAGATTAGGGATAGTGTGGATATCCACCTTCTTGCTTCCTGATCCCATTTTTGCTCCTCGGCACACTCGTGCCATCACTTCTTCCATCTTCTCCCCAGATGGTCTGCTTCCAGTCAACACAGGGATCGAACCTTTGCGAGACAATCCGGTGATAAAATAAACATCAGAAACCTCCAGCTCTAATACCTGATCTCGCAACCTGAACAATTGTTAATGTTCATCCCAAATACTGATCAAATACTGGAGGAGCTCAGGCTGAGCTCGTAGATAGGGCGTAAGGAAGAACTTCTTCAGCCCACAGTTTCTGAGGGCGTCCATGCAAGCCTCACTTTGGATGGCCTGTTCATCCTCTTCTCCATGCTCTCGTTCCTTCCATTCAATCACCATTTTTCTTGATTACCTGCATCCATATGGTCATAAACCCTTAGTTAGATCTCTGGTAGACCTCAAATTCCATGCAATTTGGTTTAAATATCGAATTTTTAGGCGGATTTTTAGGTTCGGCCGCTGGCGCGAGCCCTTTGTATAAAAGAGCCCATTGGCACGGGTCCGTGCCCGATACCCGCGCCAATGAGCACGGCCCTAAATTTTTGAGGAGGTAAATCCCCTCTGCGGACAGAGGCGATCCCTACTAGCCCAGCAAGGGTCTAGCAACAATCATGAAATGTTACGACGCAAGTTCCTAGTTACGAATGAAAAGACCAAAGATGGAGGCCTACCTGGAATCCAGTGCTACGATCTGAAGAAGAGAGCGTTCCCGTTCCTCAGCCTCGGCAGATCACGATCCTCCACGATCTCCGCGGATGGACACCTGCACATGCAAGAAACAAACAGATACAAGCATAAAATCTAGCATACGCAACTAAATATCAGTTAGAAAGGATACTGTGGTTGCATCGGTAAAGAAGGCTGGATTTGCCCCCCAGGACGATAGACCGGTCCCGGTTGGTACCCCGGCTGAGGCTGGACAGGTTGACCGGAAGGGCTGTAATACTGTCCTTGCGGACTGTACGATGGCCCTTGCTGGCCCGCAGGGTAGCCCTGGATGAGTTGCCCCTGTGGGTCATAGGGATAACCAGGTTGGCCCGCAGGTTGGCCTTTGAAAGGTTTCCCTTGCGGGTTATAAGCCTGGTGATGGGGTAAACCTTGAGCATAGAGGAAAGCCTCAGGAGCGGGTAGATGCAAAATCTCCCCGTGCTCGTCATACTGACCTGGTAAAGCATACACGGGAGTACCATCTTGTGCATAGTGTGAAAAATAAGATCGGTAGGGATCTTGGGAGGATGGTCCAACCTCGGCGTTTGGCTGTTGCAAAGACAACCGATACTCCTCCGAAGAGATATTCTCCGGTATAGCAGTCGCTAGATAAACATCTTCAGGAGTTGGCCCAGCCCTAGTAGCAGATGCTCAGACAACAGGAGAAGAGGCGGCCACACAGACAGTGGGCCAGACGGGAACAGAAGTGACGGGCGTCTGAGGAGACACCCCGGGTGTAGTAGCAGCTGGCCTCGAAGTAGGAGATGATATTCCCATAGAGGCTGCAGTGGAAATGATCTGACCCAGAGATCTGTATCCCTGTGGTAAAGAAGGACTGGCTGTTGACATGTTAGCCAGCTCAGAGTTGTCTCCCTGAAACAATATTTGCGGGAAGAGCTGATAGTCTTCACCAGACGTTGGGATTTCCTCACCAGAATCACTCATGGTTGATCCTGCCGTTAAATCTCGCAAGAGATGGCGAGGACTAGGAGGAAATACAGCAGCAACAAAAGGTGAACCCGATGTAAGAGAAAGGAAATCAGCTCCTAATCTCAATTCAGACATAGGGTCCGAAAAGGGCCAATTGAACTCAACTGGTCCTCCAAAGGGTTGCTCAGCGAGGACCGGTCCCCCGTCAAGAAACTCAGAAATAACAGGCTGCTGCGGTTCAACAGAGGATTGGGAAGCCTCTGAAGAATCGTCCGTGTAAGGACTACCAGTAGACGAAACCGAAGGTTCCGCCACTGTGGCAAAAGACCAGAGAAAAAGAAGCAAACACACACACGGGCTGAAAACGAGTTAAGACACATGATCAAACGGTCAACAAGAAATATCTAAGCGGGCGTGTAATCGTGGGTGATTAATTTTTACCACATTGAAAATTAAGAAACTTTACCGTTTCATGTTTTAAGAGTCGAGAAACGATAAAAGATGACTCTATCTCTTTCAGATTTGACACAAGCGTGAAAGGAAAAGCGCTTGACAGTCTTTTCAAGTTTAGGGAGTCAGAAAAGACCAAATGACTGCTCAGGTAATACTAGGCACAAAGGGTGTACCAAATATCCGTGAATTGCAATATACACCTTGGTTTCAATAATGAAACAGAAATCGACCAAGGACTTTCCGTACGTGCAGGTAATCTCCCCGAATGCTGTGTTCGGTGTATCACAGGTATAGGGCGGCAGACTCGGCTTCCTATGGATAAAGGATTGAAAACCTAGAGGGGTCTCCCTTTATATACGCGACTGTACGGGGAGCACAAGTCCATACTAGCGCTTTCTAAAGCCAAAAGGCGAGTGACAGCTGCTAGGTTTAAAGACGCCGGAACACGTCTCTAGCCTAGACCACTGAATATGTTTTGTTAGATTTCAATGCTGCCTTAGGTTAATTGAATAAATTTTAAAGTTGATCTTCAATTAAGTTTCAGTTTTCAGGCCCTATTGTATGTAATGTCTTAAAAGACTCTTAAATGCAAAGCTACATGCCACAGTCCAACATTTCGTTCGATGAAAACTAGCTATAGAAGAGTTGAGAGCTTTTACATAAACGAAATGATCGGAAGACAAACAATGAGATCTCTAATGCAACTAATGGAATTGAAAACTTTTCATTCAAATCACTAATCACTAGCAAAATTGAAAATATTACAATTTGCACTAATTAACCAAAAGCAAAAGAGATTTTTTTTTTGTAATTTTCAACGTTTGATAGCTAAATGCACTAAACAAACTGAAAACAAACGGAACAACTTGAGAAACGATATTGAGAGAGCAAAACAAACAAATTTCACTCAATGACACAAGCAATCAGATCCCAAATCGACCAAAGTCTCTCAAAACCAAGCAAAAGACTCAAAGGCTCCAATGGACCGTGTGATCTAGGCCCAAAGCAAGACCAAACGAAATTTGAATGAAAAACGAGCAATCATCCAAAAATCGCAACAAAACAGTGAACAACTACTAAGAGGATGCGGAGGAACAATCAGAAAGTCGACTGGACAAACGAAACACCAAAACTCCCAAGGAGGGCTCGATACACTAAGCCACTAGATGCCCTAGGGCTTAAAACGTGAAATCGATAGATAAAAGCAAACAACCAAAGGACAGAGGCAAATTCCCAGTCAAACAGGACTCCAACACACTCAGGTAGTCGAAAAATCAAGAAGAAAAGCACTGACCAGACCCAGAGAGCTCAAAACTGAGCAAACTCAAAAACCCTACAGGAGTGGCGCGACTGTAAGGCTGCAACTGGCGCCAGCAAGCAATTGGCGCGGGCTATACAAAAGCAACATGCGCCAATTGGCGCGACTGTCGGGCTAAAAAGCGCGCCAGTCGAGTTTCTCAGCCAAAAACAAAAAAGAACTACTCCAGAAGCAGATCAATGTAAACTAAGCAAACCAAGAAGCAAAAAACAGCAAAAGAACCCAACCCAGAAGGCTGACCAAGGAAGGAAAATCATAAAACAATCAAAACGAGACAATCCAAATGAGACAGTGAAAACTCGACGATCCCCAGTGGAGTCGCCAAATTGTTGAGGAGGTAAATCCCCTCTGCGGACAGAGGCGATCCCTACTAGCCCAGCAGGGGTCTAGCAACAATCACGAAATGTTACGACGCAAGTTCCTAGTTACGAATGAAAAGACCAAAGATGGAGGCCTACCTGGAATCCAATGCTACGATCTGAAGAAGAGAGCGTTCCCGTTCCTCAGCCTCGGCAGATCACGATCCTCCATGATCTCCGCGGATGGACACCTGCACATGCAAGAAACAAACAGATACAAGCATAAAATCCGACATACGTAACTCAATATCAGTCAGAAAGGATATTACTCATATTAGCATCATTGAAAACAGAGTGGAACCATAATCATAATCATTCATTAAATAACAATCGAAAGAGATTACAACCAAAGTTCTGACGTCGTGGTCTCCTTCGGATGGGTCTACAGTCGTTCACGTCTCGCAAAGCTCGCCAGGGAAAGGGAAAACCTCTCCTGATTCTCTCGACGATAGTCTCCTTACTTGAGTCGGCCTTAAGGGAAGGAAGAGGGCTCTTACAGCACAAAAGGCTCTTGGGAATTTGGAGATTCAAAGCTTAGGCACTTCAAGACTAGCTTGCCATGGAATTGAGCAGGCTTTTATAGATGGAGAAGGAGGGAGTTGGGATCCCTATTATTGTGGGATTGGCCCTATCAACAAGGAAGGTTCCATGGGAGGTGGCAAACCACTTCCCTTCCATAGAACTCCCGCAGCCAAACCTCCCAACTCAAGATAGGCAATGGTTTCTGAGTTGGTTGAAACACAACTTCCGCCATCTTTATTTAAAAAACACTCCTAAAATTGGCTGGCACGACTACTGCTCTAGGACAGAGCGCCAGTTGGTGCGGCCTCTTTGCAGGATTTTCCCCATTGGCGCGAGTGCTGAACTGTCTGCCCGCGCCAATGCAAAAGGAGATGTTTTTCATGATTTTTGCAAGGAGATGTCTTTAGGGAAATTGAAGCTCATGCTTAGAGGAATGCATTGATGATGTTTTCAAGGTATGACAATGTTCACAGGTCACGAAATGGGTCCTCCATTGTGCGGGACGGGGAATGGTAGGGACGGTGACAAATTACTGTGTAACAGTACTATGGCATACAAATTGGAGCTTCCTGCTTCTTCGCTAGTGCATCTAGTTTTCCATGTGTCATGCTTAAAGAAGGTTATAGGGGAGAAAATTCCAGTTCAAACAATATTTCTAGAACTTGATGAGGAAGGAAAAATGATATTGGAACCTGAATCAGTCACAGAAACAAGAACTTGACAGCTACGAGATCGATCAATTTCATAGTATCTCATCAAATGGAAGAACTTACCCATTAAAGATTCTACATGGGAGGATAATAATTTTATACAGAAGCACCTGGAGCTACTCAAGCATTGAGGACAACACTTTTTTAAAGGAGAGGAGCATGTTCGGTCCCTATATTACTAGTATAGTCCCTTATTGTTGCTAGTGTAACCCCCTTATTGTTATTGTTGTACCCTTGTAACCCCCATATTGTTATTATTATGCCCTTACATTATTATTTTCAAGTCGGCTAGGATTACATTGTGGCCCCATGGACTCCTATATATAGAAAGGAGGTTTTGGTCATTTGAATCATCCAAGAATTGTTCATTTATGTAATGTATTGGAGGTTTCCCCCTCGAAGTGGCTATTTCTAAGGCGTTGATCTCTCTTTTCTTCTATTTTTGGAGCTGGTTTCATAACACTACTTCCATGTAAAGAGTCTCCATCTAAAACTGCGTTGTCCCTCATTGAATGCCACTAATCCATGAAAGTGTTGTTGATTTGGTCAAAGTTGACCCAGTCAAGGTGTTCCAGCCCCTTTTCACACCTAAGGGTGCTCAATTAAGCTATCAATATGTCTTCCTTTCACATTGCCATTGATTTTATTCATATTAAGGATATTTATGGATCTCCATATCCTCTTATTCATCAAAAAGAAAGAAAGAAAAAAAAAATTAATACTCCAACTAGCTCATGGCTAATTTAGGAATATTACAATCCTCCCCTCCCAGGTGTTGCTTGTCCCCAAGCAACTGCAAGGATAGAACTGAAAATGTGGGGAACCTTTATTCCCATATGGAGCTCCAATCTCCAAGCTAACATCCATATAAAATGAATCGCCCTCCAGAGTGGTAATTCACAGAAAAACTCCTCCCATATGCTTATGAGAGGCACCTCCCAAGTGCTCAAGTTACCCAAATGGCTTATCCCATAAGGAAACAAGAAACCCAATGTAGCAATCATGGATGGTCCAATGCTCTTCGAGAAATATGAAACATAAGAACCATGGAGAATCTCTTTCCCAAAGGGCACATCCGATCCTTCCATCCTCCCTCCACTCATTCCCATAAAAAGAATAAGGACATCATAAATATATGGGATCAAAACCAGTGATACATAAACAACCAAATGCAATAATGGAGGTGGATCATAGTCCCACATATAGATCCAGTGCAGTATATCTCATGACTGCATCAGATAATGATATGTAAGTGGTTTCCCCTCCACTTACTTGCTGCCATATTCTTCTCACATGTTTTGAAAATTTGAGAAATGTTTGGTGCCTTTGGAGTGCACCCTGAATGGTAAATCATCTCCCTATATCCTCTTAGGGAGTGGCCATGCTTAACATAGTTTATGGCCCAAAGTTGGCCTTGAATTTTGTAAGGAAGAATTATCCTTCTTGGATCAATGGCTTGCACATATATAGTTAAGGAATGCACATATTCATTATATAAATCATTATAAAACCAAACATGATCCTTAACATATGCTTTTCTCATACAAATGGAGTGGCTCATAGATAAATCCCCTCTCATTCGCAAAGAGGAAAGAGGTGGTTGTGATAATTCCCCCAAAGAGCTATGTATCTCCTCCATCTCCACATGATCCATGGATCTCTTCAAATGTTGATATATCTCCACTTCAAAGCCTTCCCAAGTGTACCCCTCCATGATGGTGTGGTATGCTATCATAGAATAAGTGTGGCTGAAGAGAAAATCTTCATGACCTACTTGTAGTAACTTCTCCTTGAGCTTGGAAGCTCTAGATAAGAAGACCCTACCATGATAGTAGATGACCTCATATCTAACTGAATATCCCTCCTCATGTAGTTGGTCATCAAGTATCATACAAGTAAAAATATCCTTGGATTAATCCACCAATAGCTGGGATTTCCAATATGGATCTACCCTCCACAGTGACATCGTTGATGATCTGTCATAGAAAGCATCTGTCATGTATTTTTCCTCCTCTTTGACATCTCCCATGCCAAAGTGACATAATTGAAGGTTGTTATCCTCTCTCTGCTACTCCTTTCTCAACGTAATATCTGAGATGAGAGTGGGAAATGATGATGTTGGGAGAATGTCTCCCTCCTCCTTGAGTCTACCCAAGACTCTCAGCGTTGTACCATGACCTCCCAATGCTCCCTTTCATCCTGGATCTATGAATGGTGCATCATGACGTGAGACATGCCTTATCATATCCTGATCTGGTGGCCTCCCAGGTGGAATGCATCCATGCAAAGAGACATCAATATCAAGATTAGTCTGCATATATGAGTGGACTTCTTTGTCCTTTCTCTCACTGCGCAAATCATTCTGCCTCTTTTGTGCATCAACCTTCTGAAATAGATAGGGGTGTGTGCTCCTAATCATATGATGTTGGCCATCCTCCCTACCTTCTCCTTTCATCTGCAAGCTCTCACAATCTATCAATAATGGCACATTATGTTCATGGATTGTGCCTTGATCTCCACATATGAGATCCTTTGGAACTTCTTGCAATGATACAAGAACTCCTTTGATTGGAGAAATTTCTCCATCTACCTCTCCATGAGGTATTAGATCTGCTCGTGATGTGACAACGTTGTTACCTCCAGCCTTCTCTTCCTCTTCAACATGAATGGAGGTTGCCTCATCATCATTAAGAGGCTCTTTGTTTAGATCCTCTTTTGGAAAAGAGATCTCCATGTCTTCCTTTTGAGAAAAGAGCTCTTTTTGAAGTGGGGATCTTTCCTTTAGCAAAGTATTCTGCAAGTTTTTAACCCCCTCAATAGTATTCTGAAATGGAGTTGGGTTTATAGATCCTTCCAACTCATGCAAAGGTTTTGTTTGTTTAGGCTTGGGTAGCTCAACCAAGGATGTTTCAAAATGTTTTTCATCAAATATTTTCACTATCCTCCTAGTGAACTTTGCATAAGTAGATACATTTACATGATTCAAGGAAGAAGTTTCATAAAACCACCAGGAATAAGCCTTACCTTCAATATGCAGTGCTGCTACTCTAATGGATTCATCTTCTAAAACTTGGTGGTGTTGCAAATAGGTGCCTAGCTCCTTCACCCAAGCCCTAGATGTGCATCTGGGTGACCCATCAAAAGTAGATAGAAAGAATCTACCCAAATCATGCTGCTTGAACCTTTTGCTTCTATCATGGTTGCTAGGTCTTCTATTCTCCTTGATCTTGCAAAACCCTTGGAATTTTAGGTGATCCCTGAACCTCTGTGATTGAGATTCATATTTTTGAATATAGTCACCAAGAGTCTCCTCCTTTGGTACATCTCCTTCCTCCATCTCTCTTGCTATGAACATAGGCATAGTAGAGCATTGTAGATCTGATTGTGTTGCTAAATGCTCAGACCCATATATGAAGAACTGGAGCTTTCTTCATGTGCAGATCATTTTGAGGTATCTTCATGTCTTTCCCTCCTCATTCCCTTGATTTCTCTGTTAATCTCATGCATAGTTTGGAAAAGAAGTTTTGAAAACTTATTTCCCTCCATTTCTCCAAATAATGGGGACTTGCCTTTGTCTCTTCTATGAGTCTTCTCCTTTATGTGAGAAGCTTCTTCTTCTTCTGATAACGTAGATTCAATGTCTTCACAGGATGAGCCAACAATATGCTCCAATACCACTGTAATATTCCCAAATGGAAAAGACAGGAATATAGAACATATGCAACATTCCAAATAAAGAAAAACAAGAATATAACACTAAAATCTGGAAAATCTGAAAATATATTGCAACTGAAATTTACATTAAGACAGTATAACTATGAGTAAAAACAGCTGAGTCATATCATTATAAACATCAAAAAATATGAATGTACATAGTGCTCCAAAAGGAATGCACTCAAGCCACAAGATGGATGAAATACACTAAAGAAACCAAGCACTGGAAATGTTGTGTTGCTACTGTTGCTGCTGTTGGAAACTACTGCTACTGAGGAGAAGAACCATGTGTGAAAGGCTGTTAGAGCGCTCAGAATAATCCAAGACTTTAACCACATATTCTACTCAAAAAACATAGAAAAACCCAAAACTGGTTTGGCCATATTTTAACTTTGGATTTTCGGCCCTTTTTGGGTTGCCCACTGCAACAACTCACTAAAATAACGTAGTCATGGACTGAAAATGCATTGTAGGGGATAAAAACACTATGGCCTAATGCCAAATGTATCAATGATGCTCCAGGGCCTTCTTTACTAGCCTCCAAAGAGAAAGAAACCTCCCTCCAATGAGATCTAGCTCAGAAATCTCCCAAATGAAACCTCCACAACATCTGCCTTACAACACAACACAAAATCCTCAACAGGAACTACACAGTACATTAAGACTGAAGCCTTGGCAAATGAATGATAGTGGAATGTAGTGAAAACTCTTCCAAGAGGTCTCTCAAGGAAAGAGGTGGGATTCCCGATCAGGAACACCCTATGCTAAACAACACTGCAATCTTAGATAAACAGCAGAAGAAAGATATATGTCTAAAAAAATATATATATATTCAGAAATATAATACATCAACATAATGAAATATGGCTTCCATCCTCTTTCTTATATAATTGACGAGCTTTCTAACCCTAAGCCCCATTCATTTATGACACTACTTCCATGCAAAGAGTCTCCATCTAAAACTGCATTGTCCCTCATTGAATGCCACTACTCCACGACAACGCTGTTGATTTGGTCAAAGTTGACCCAGTGAAGGTGTTCCAACCCTTTTCACACCTAAGGGTGCTCAATTAAGCTGCCAAGATGTATTCGTTTCACATTGGCATTGATTTTATTCATATTAAGGAGATTTATGGATCTCCATATCCTCTTATTCATCAACAAGAAAGAAAAAACAAAAATTAATATTCCAACTAGCTCATGGCTAATTTAGGAATATTACAAGGTGGATTAACCAGCAGCACCAAACCGTAACACCGACCCAAGGCTTGGTCACATGGAATATAACTGCAGCATCAATGTTTAAACCGGTGGCAATCAAATGCAAACTTCGGTGGAAGTTGGTAACGATCACATGGGCGCAGTGATATGGCAACAAATGCCATGGTCTTCGAAATGTTGAGTCATCTCTGGGTTCTACTCCATTGTGCAGAGATTTAAAACTTAAACAACCGCGCATTAAACTTCAAGTTTTATTACAATGTGATGGGTTATAAACCATTTCCCCGTGCAGTTGGTGGAACCCGATTTATTCTCCATGGATTAAGGACAAAATCCAGTTTCGAACATGGGGTTCCGCCTAGCATTAAATATGACCGGGGATTCAGGTGTTGGCATGTGGCCACTTAAATTTAACTACAGTTAAGTGCCTCTCTCCACATTTAGTGGAGCTTTTGTAGCTGTCATTGGGAAAAATGCATTGGGAGGTCAATTTTCGACCAATTTTTGTGAAACAATAGTCTACCTATACTAATTTGAGAATTTTGGAGCCATTGGGGTAGAGAAAACGGCCACTAGAGGCTTGTAAACACATGTAATTTGAAATTTTGAGCATAATGACAAAGAGGGACATGCCATTGGGAGCTGGACCAGTAGATGTAGCCCAGGAGAGGTGAACTGCTTCATCATGCCTACTATTTAAAACTTATAGTGAATGTTTTTCTCTATTATGCACTATTGTACAATGTTTTAAAGGCTTATTTTCATGCTTAAAGTTCACTCATTCATCTATATTTCATGGTTAAAACTCTCATTCCTTAAGAAAACATATGGAGACAAATTGTACATGTTTATATTACTGAAAGGACACTTAGCACAATAGAAGTAATACACTCCTTTCAGATCAAGTTGGTATCGGAGCCAGGTTTAATCTCTGGTGTTTTTATGTGAAAATATTTGTTAGCTGTTTTCAAGGGTTTTCATGCTTACTAGGCTCAAGCTTAAGAGAGGAGAAGGGCAAGATTGCCACATTCTCCACCACCTAGCTCACCTCCAAAAGAAGCAGAAGCATCATCAAGCATGCCTCCAGGAGAAGAAGAAATCCATGAAGAGATGGATCCCAAAGAGGAAGAAAGAGTGTACAGAAAAGCATTTCTTGATGTACTGAAATGGTTAGAGTCCTTTATCAAGAAAGGAATGATAAAATAGAAGAGGAGAGGTCCAAACTTCACAAGGAAGGACAGGGATCATAAGGAGGCCACAATGATGAAGATAAATCAAAGAAGGGAAATGGACGAAATGGAGACAGTGGAAAGTCACCATCATCACCCTCATATTAATCACCATCATCCTCTACTTCATCTTCAGTACATCATCCATACAAGTCAAAGAACATGGGTAAAATTCCTTTTCTAAAACTTGATGTTAAGTTTGAATTGTCAATGTTTAATCGTGAAGTTAATGCAAAAAAGCTAGATAATTGGATTAGGCAATTAGAGGTCTATTTGAGAATCCAAAAATTTCATGATGATGACACCAAAATACAACTAGCTTCATTGAGAATGGAAGGCGCAACACTTGTTTGGTGGGAAGCCAAGACAAAGGAGGAGATCAAGAAATATGGTAAGATTATTCTATCATGGACTAATTTCTTTTCTACAATAAAACAACAGTTTTATCCATTATCTCACATGCAGAAAGCCATAATGAAATGGAAAAATTTTAAACAATTAAAAGGACAAGATGTACAAATTTATACTCAAGAATTTAGGAGAAGAGCTCTTTTATTAGGAGTATATTTGCAAAGCCAAGACACTTTGCTCAAGTCTATAGGAGGCTTACATACCTACCTAAGACATACTATCCTCATGTTTAACCCTACAAGCCTAGATGAAGTTTGTGTTCAAGCCACACATTTAGAGGCAAGGGGAAAACAAAACCTAGATGAGAATGGGGAAAATGAGTTTAAAGGTAATTTGAAGAAAAAGAGAAATGAAAATGTCAGAAAAGAGAAGGGAAAATTATTTTGCAAAAAATATTATAAAACTAGCCATGATGAGGACCATTGTTGGAAACTTCATCCCTTGTTGAAACCAGAAAGTTTGAAGGCCAAAGAGAAAGCCAAGGAGAAAGGAAAATCTATTGCAACAGCTGAACAAGACCTAGGGTCAGAATCAGGAGATGAAACAAAAATCATAGTTATGGGACTAAAGAACTTGAAGGGGAAAGAGATTGAAAATAAATCCAGTTCTAGTATATCTAACTCTCACATACAAGCTCCAAATGAAGAAAAAAGAATTGAACTGTTTCATTTGAGGGTCATTTCCAAACATACCAATGTTGACACATTGTTTGACAGCGGGTCACAAGAAAACTTAATTTCTAAAGATTTGGTCAAGAAACTTAATATTGAGACCATTCCACATTTGAAACCATATCCACTTGGTTGGATTTGTAATGATGAAAATTTACAGGTTTCAAAGAAGTGCATGTTGAATTAGATGTTGTTTCGCTTGATATAACAGGTATGGTGTTGGTCATTCCTTACTTGTATGACAGGAAAGAAATTTTTCATCGCCATGAGAACAAATACCATTTATTCAAATATGGCAAGGAGTATATTGTGAGAGCTCATCGCAAAAAAACTAGACACTTCTTTAGTTAATGCAGGGCAGATGAAGAGGCTCGTCTATGCAAGCCAAAACTTGACATTGATGATCATTAAACAAAGAGAAGTTTTACATAATCATTTTAAAACAAATGTTGATGTATCTAATGAGTCATTTCAGTTTGAAAGCAGGTTTTCTTTGAAAGAAGATGACAAGCAGTTGCAGTAGTCGACTTTGGTGTTGAACGGTGCTGAAAACAAGGTGTCAGTGCAATAAGTTGCAAAGGTCCAAGAGAGGACAAAGAAACTTGGCAAAGAAGGCAAAGGATTCAGAAATGTTAATTTCTGGTTTCCAAGAGGCATGGTACAATGGTGAGGAAACTTGGTCAAGAATTGACATATGTTCAAGGAAAATTAAGTAAAAATTTGCCATAAGGACATAATGCAAGGTGAGAGTAATTCCAAGTTTCCTTTGATTATAGACCAATGTAGAAACAATATGTTTACTACAAAGTTAGGTTGTTGTTCTGCAAGTTCAGTAAATGTGCAGCATGATAATGTCAAAAACAACAATGGTTGGTCAACAAAATCAAGGAAAAATTGTCATTTCATGAAAAGCTCCAATTAATGAAAATAGGGAAATTTCATGTTGGGAAAAATACTGAGAGGGGGGGTGAATCAGTATTTACTGCATATTCAAAACTTTTACTTTTTCTTGCTTCTAAAACCCATACGCTACTTTCCTAAAACAGACTCGCGTATATACGCGGATACCCTTTATGAAACTCGCGTATACACAGATATCTAATTATGCCATTAGTTCTTCACTTATATCATTCCATCATTCATTCATTAGATGTTCTATAAACAGTAAACATGTGCAGTAAGAACAGAATAAACCATCACACAAACCATCACACATGAACACCAGGGATTTTAGGTGGAAACCCAAGTCGGGAGAAAACCACCGCTGCAGTTGCTCAGCCTTCAATATTTTATTATAGAGAAAACATCTTACAACATATGTGCTGGTGCAGACTCTACCAGCACGCAGGCACCCACCTGCGCTCGTTTACCAGCCTCTCCCGGAAGGGAGCTCCAACCCCCTGACTCGTTTACCAGCCTCTCCTGGAAGGGAGCTACGACCCTCCGACTCGTTTACTGCCCTCTCCCCGAAGGGAGCTCCACCCCTAGACTGCTTTTACCAAATTTCTCTCCCGAAGGGAGCTACGACCCCCCCGATCTCGTTTACTGAAATTTCACCGGAAGGGAGCTACGGACCCCGATCGGGCTGCTACAACCCTCGCACCTCTATGGACCACGTCATCAATTTTCACACTCGGATCCAAAGCTTCCTTTAGAACACCACTACAGCCACGTTTCATCATATTTTCAGACTGACCCTTTCCATACTTTTAAGCTCAAACATACACAATCACCGTACTTATCATTCAGAGAACGCAGACCGATAGTTGTAACATAGTAGAACAGATCAGACATTTCTTACCACGAACTTCAGAAAACCCTAGTTTTCATACGCGCTTTCCTTTCTCTGATGTCGCGTATGTACGTGCTTCCGTCCACATCAACCAGCGTATACTTCAGTACAAATTACAGAGCTAATTTTATTGCGCATACGCACTTTCTCTTCAAAGAAGCCGCGTATATACGTGCTTCCTCTTCGGAAAACTAGCGTATGGTTCTTCAAACTTAAATGTCATTGCAATTCTTCACAACAGATCCATCACTTCAGATTTTACCTTTTACCTCAGACAGATGTTCGCCTAGATGTTCGCTTCATCACAGATCTAATCCTTCCATAAACAAATCTAGCAAATACAAGTACAATACAGATCTAGATCCCCTTCTTCATCACTCCTTCATTGGTGCATCATACATTCAGATCTTCCATTCAACTGTAACCCTTTCCCATTCAGATCTACTTCGTAGAGAAGTATTCATTCAAGTCGACATCTTGCACCCACGTTCATCTTTTGCACAATAAATTTCTTCTCTTTATATAGGTTTACCCTTTTTCAATACCATGAGCCAAAACCACATTACATCCGATGGTATTCCTGGACGGGGTTGTTTAGACGAATCATAACCCAATACAATGGGTCAATACCATGGTGGTTACCCCCGGTTTTGCACTTTTTGAGCGCTCTTGCCCATACGCAACTTGGCACGTTCTTTCCCGCGTGCATACGTGACATCCCTTAGGCAAATCCGCATATGCCTAGAGACATACTCTTTTCATCATAAATCTATCACATACTGAATTCCTTTCTTCATTGCCTTCTCGTACACACTATAGATACATCATATTTAGTTCATCAAGACATATTCTATCAAGCACAACTTCATCAAGTAAGTTGCCATCATCTTCATCAAGTGAGTTGCCATTCAATGACAACACTCAGCATCAGATTTCTTAACAAACATCATTTCATATCAGATTTACATCATCTACCAAGTCCAACAAGTCAAGAATAACTTCATCAGGTGGATTGCCATCAAGGACAACACATGTCAACAGCCGCATGTCTTCATCTTCATTCAGTGGGTTGCCATCAAGGACAACACTCTGCATCATATTTCCAACATTTCAGTGGATAAGTATTGGAAGAGTGGGGACATAGTATCCTCATCTTCATGTTCAGTAATCCAAAGTGCTTTTGGGGTCCAAAAGCTTCCCAGTGGGAAGGTGTGATTAGGATATCATGTGTTATGCTAAAAAAGGAAACCGCTCGAAACAGGTCCGAACCTGAGCGACCGGAAAGGTCTCGTCGTTGCAATTCTGGAGTCCTGAATGGTTCGAAAAACCGATGTCGTGTGAGGAATATATTGCATTCTGTCCGTTTTCCCAAAATAAAAATTTTGTGACTGGATGCCCAGTCAGCATGCAGGTATAGTCAGCAGGCATATTCCATGAATACTCTTCTTTTCTTGGCCATCCATATTGTGCCATGTGGCATGATATGGTTTGTTGATTTAGTGGTACAGAGGTGTTTTTGGGCTGTTGGATGGTTGTTTAAAGAGTCGTTGGATGAGGGACACGTGGCAAGCCCGGAGGCTACAACGTGTCCTTAGGAGGGTGTGTTAAAATTTGTTTGGAGCCGACGGGAATCAAACAGCCGACCTCTGCATGCACACACCTGAGTCTTGACCATTCCACCTACCGCATGTGACTTACCCCTATAGTCTTCAGCATAAATTTAACGTGTATTGATTTAAATTGCGAAGGATGGGACCGCTAGCAATCCCAACCCGTAGGCAGCCCCATGTTGCAGTCACATGGTATATCGAAGACCGTGGCATAAAACTTTAAATAACCCATAGCAACAAACTTTTAGGCAAGGGTTCATTCACATGTAGCGGTAACGGTTGCAGCTAACAGTTTCATTTGGACGACTTAACTAGCGGCACCAAACCATAACACTGCCCAAGGCTTGGTCACATGGAATATAACTGTAGCATTAGCATTTAAACCAGCGACAATCAAACACAAACTCTGGCAGAAGTTGGTAACGATCACATGGGTGCGGTGATATGGCAACAAATGCCATGGTCTTTGGAATGTCGAGTCATCTTCGGGTTCCGCTCCATTGTGCGGAGATTTAAAAATTAAACAAACCGTGCATTAAAATTCAATTTTTATTACAATGTGATGGGTTATAAACCATTTCCCTGCGCAGTTGGTGGAACCCGAGTTATTCTCCATGGATTAAGGACAACTCTGAACATGGGGTTCTGCCCCGCATTAAATATGACTGGGGATTCAGGGGTTGGCATGTGGCCACTCCCACCCCTCAATGGTTAATGTTAGTGTTAGAAATGGTAGAATTAACAGTGGTTCCCTAATTTTATGGATTTTATTAAATTTAATTGCAGTTAAGTGCATGTCTCCACATTTAGTGGAGCTTTTCTAGCTCTCATTGGGAAAAATGCATTGGGAGGTCAATTTTCGATCAATTTTGGTGAAACAAGGGTCTACTTGGACTAATTTGAGCATTTTGGAGCCATTGGTGCAGAGAAAACAACCATTAGAGGGATATAAACACATGTAATTTACAATTTTTAGCATAATGACAAAGAGGGACATGCCATTGGGAGCTGGACCAACAGATGTAGCCCAGGAGGGGTGAACTGCTTCATCATGCCTACTATGTAAAACTTATGTGTGAATGTTTTTCTCTATTATGCACTGTTGTACAGTGTTTTTAAGTCTTATTTTGATGCTTAAAGTTCACTAATTCATCTATATTTCATGGTTAAAACTTTCATTCCTTAAGAAAAAATATGGAGACAAATTGTACATGTTTATATTACTGAAAGGAAACTTAGCACAACAGAACTAATACACTCCTTTTAGATCAATCATGTGTTGGAAATTTATGCTCATGTTCATTTAGTTTCCGTGACTCATAGCATACCACCTGTCCATCCTGCATAAGGGCTCCACCAAGCCCTCTTTTGTAAGAATTTGTACATATTATAAACTATTTGTCAGGATATGTGATCTTTAACACCGGAGCTTGTTTCAATAACTACTTAAGATGTTCCAAATTAGCATCACACTCCTTCATCCATTCAAAACTCATACCTTTCCTCTACAATGATGTAATTAGATAAGCAATCTGTGAGAAGTTCCTGATGAACCTCCTATAATAGCCTACCAATCCCATGAAAGATCTCACCTTATCTACATTTCTAGGAGCTTCCCATTCCATGATAGCTCTTACCTTTTATGGATCCACCGTTATGCCCTCCTTAGAGACAAAATGTCCCAAGTAATGTACCTCAGTATGAAAGAAACTAAATTTGTTGAGATTAGCATACAACTAATGCTCTCTCAACAATCCCAACACCGCTATCAAATGATCGACATGATCTTTATAATTTTTATAATATACCAGTATATCATCGATGAATACAATCACAAACTTGTCCAAGTAAGGATGCAACACACTATTCATCAAACAAATAAAGGTAGCTAGAGCATTAGTCAAACTGAACATAACTACAACAAACTCATAATTCCCATACCTAGTTTAGAAATTTGTCTTGTAGATGTCCTGCTCTTTGATGTGTATCTGATGATATCCTGATCTCAAGTCGATCTTATATAAAATTGTTACTCCCTTCATCTGATCAAACAAATCATCAATCCTCAGTAATGGGTACATGTTCTTGATGGTCACATTGTTCAATTGCCTACAATCAATGCGTAGTTTGAGAGCGACATCCTTCTTCTTCACGAACAACACTAGGGCACCCCAAGGTGATACACTTGGCCTAATGTACCCCTTATCAAGCATATCATTTATCTACAACTTTAACTCTACCTAAACTTATGTGTGCTCATATTGTAAGGTGCCTTTGATGTTGGTGTTGCCCCTTGTACAAACTCAATAGAAAATTATACTTCCCTTTGAGGTGGGAACTCTGAAATATTTGTTGGAAACACATCCTGAAACTGTTGTAGAACTGGATACCTACTCAAAACATCTACATCCTTAACTTCCTACCTTTTTCACTAGAGATATGGACCGCAAATAGAACACACCCTTTCCTGCGACTGCACTTGGCCTACATGGCTGTCATCATCCTAACTGATGTGACTTCCTCCTTTCCCTCTAAGACTCTTGGTTCCCCATTGTCACCCAAGAACACAATGGCTTTGTCATAACAATCCATCTTGGTCCTATGAAGGTATATCCAGTCCATACCCAATAGCATGTTATATGATCCCAATGGAAATATGTTCAAGTGTGTTGTTCTGGCATACCAGTTAACTCAAATGCACAAGTTGTTACTGTTAGCTCCCTGTAATTTGCAAGATTGGCAAAGTCAAACTGCAGAGAGAACACTATTTCAACCAGTTTGGGATTCTAGGATCTAGCCCTCCTGAATCCAGAGAGGGATCTCTCCAATAAAGTGCAAAGATGGATTTATATTTAAGGCTTTTTGGTTAATGATGTTAGGCTAGTTATGAAGACCGAGGGTTTTTGTTTGTTTTGGATGGTTGAGCATGATTATTATTTGGGTGGAAATTTCTAAATGGAAAGAGTTTCAAAGGTGTGAAGTTGCAAGCAATCAGAACAAGCTTTGGCTGAAAAGATAGATATAATTCTTGTTTTTAGTCCATTGGGCCATGGAGTCATAATAGTGTTTAATTGAAACAACAAGGTTCAAGAGTGGTCCATGGGGCAAGTCATCTATGTCTAAGGATCTCTTTAAAGTTTGATTTATGGAATGAAATGATACAACAAGAAGGGGAATTAAACAAATGAAGAACAAAGAGCAGCCTAAGATCAATTAAGTACTTTGAAACTATCCTGCTTTCGACATACACTTAAGAAAGACATAAAAGTAATCTAAGATCTGGTAAGTACTTCGAAACTAGCCAGCTTTTGATGCACTTTCAATAGAAAAAACATTTAAAACAGAAAGGGAAACTTTAAAAGCAACTGTTGGAGAAGAAACCAGAGGACAGGGCTCACCATAGACTTCCCTAGCTCTGCTTTACTTAGTAAACTTTCAAGACAAACACATAAGATAACAAAGAATAGTCTAAGATCAAGCATGGTCTTTGAACCTAGCTTGCTTTCAACATATTCTTAGGGAAACTTTTAGCTAGTTTTTAGGGATAAAACTAAAGGACAGGGCTCACCATCACTTCCTTAGTTCATCTCTACTTAACATAAACTGAAAATAACATTCAAGAACAAAATTTAGCTTAGACAGTAGGACGAGGGAACGCCAGCATTCCTAACTGCTTAAAATGAATTAAATCATTCCTAAACAACACAATTTGGAAGAAAACATGTAGATAAAGCTTATCAGTCAGAGAAGGGTATTGATAAACAGTAAATCCTAACTCTATGCTTGCTTTTATTTATCAGAGAAGATGGACAGAGTGAAAACATAAATAAAATAACAATTTACAATAAGAAAAACATCACCGTTGACATAGACCAGGATCCCATAAATCATCTTGTATTGATGCTTCAAACTAGTTACAATCTTCAAGTCCAATGTTTCAGTTTAGCAATCATCTTCACTTCTCAGCCTAACTGATTAAATCACAAACAGAGCTTCAAGAGCCTTTGAACACTATTTACAAGTTGAATTTTCGAGCACAAGTATATTTCAAAGTTCTACAACCAAAATTTACAATGAAATCCTCAATAAGATTTTATAGAAGGACGAGGAGGTCGAAAGAGAAAATATCTAAGGGTTCAATTAATACAGATTAATACTTCTCGGCCTTTGAGGGGCTCGATGTAGAAGTTTACAAATATTTTCCTATATTAATTGGTTTACATTAAGTACTTAAGATCGGTGGGATGATTTTGTTGACTCTAAGGCTCTGTGTCGTCTCTATAGTAACTCAACAGATATTTTTGCAATAATTTCTTCGGCTGAATTAACTGTTCGGCTATCATGAGGAAAATACCCTCTGTTCTGGTCATTACTCGGCCTCTGTTGAATGATTTTAGGCTACAGGTGGCAATCTGGTAGCGGAGACGAATCAATTGACCTCTGATGTGGTAGTGGAGGCATCCTTTGTCTGATAGATATTATTTATTTTCTTTTAATTGTGTTTAATTTAGCGGATTAGGCTTTTGATTTTTGATCTTAGCCGCAATCCACCCAAACTGTGTAATTAATCTTCAATTCTTCATCTCTGGTTCGTTTGGGTCTTGAACACTGATACTCTTTGTTTTATTCATGCTTCACTATGTCTTGTTGATGTGCAAGTGATACAGGGTTCATATGGCATCAATACTCATGATGTATTGACGAAACGTGGTGGTCGAACCCTGTAGAAGGATACTCTTTAATTAATGAAGACTGAAAGGATCGTCATCCTCGACTTTTACTTTTCTATTTAAAATATTTTGATAAAATATTTAAAACATGCATAAACCAAAAAATAGTTATGAAATCCTGCGTTTATTGGGTAAAACTGCTTCAAAGGTCGTGGTTAGGAGCAAGTGGTGGAGAGTTTAAGTTAGATCCGTTGATTTAGAAAAGATCAACGGTGGGGGGCCATAATGATAACATAAAGCAAAAGAGTCACTTTACCATAAGACGAGCGGAAAATGCGAAGAAAATAGATTAAAAATCCTTTGTAGAGGAAAAAAGGTTAAGAATTAAAATTGGGGTTTCGGGGATATCCTAGGTCGTCGGATGAGATCGACCTAGGAGATCAACGGTGGAGATCACTCGTAGAAAACCCTCGGTGAAGGCGGAGGGCGATAGTGAAAGGCCAGATCGAATCTGAGTTGTTGATCTGCAGAGATCAACGGCGGGGAGCGCACGCGATACAACACAATGGAAAAAGGGGAAAATGGTTTCTGGAGGAGGAAACCATGGGTTTCACATAGTGAAAGGGAGAGGAGGCAGTTTTTCCTTTTTGAACACAATATGTGCCCCCGCCTGACACGCGGCTTTTGAAAACCGCCCATATCGTGTAATTTTTTAGAATTATCATTCGGGCATGAATCTACGCGAAAATGCGCGTCAACCGTCAGATTAGGGGTCTTAGATCTGACGGTCGTGGATAGAGCACGTTATTGGTAAGATGCACGGGCAGAAGAAGGTGGGGTGGTTTAAATGGGGTCGTCCGATCTGGACACGTGGACGGAGGAGATCAAATTTGGGATGGATAGGACCCAAGAGGGTCAGGCCTACCGGGATAAAACTGGGCCGTTAGATGCAAAGGATCAACGGTGGAGATTTAATCTGGGGCTGAATGGAAATAATACAAAGGTGGAGAAAGGGTTAATAAGGGTCGTTGGTCTGCAGAGATCAACGGCTAAGATTTGGCCATAAAACATTACACAATGGGGTATATGAATTTAAACCAAAGTCGGGAGGCGCAATCTGGACCGTTCGATCTGGACATGTGGACGACCCAGATGCAATCAGGGCTTCGTGATCGGCGGGGTAATGGACAAGGAGGGCGCCGAAGTGATTAACTGTGGATTTTCGATCTGCAGATCAGATCGATGGCGGACAACTCATCGGGGAGTGACCAATTGGAGGTGGAGTGATAAAATATTGTAATGCACCCGATGGAAAATCTCCGATGCGATTAGTGCTCAGGACTTAATCTCTTGGTCATGGGCATGGATATATGGAAAGAAGCGAAGGGTGGGGGTTTATATGTAAAGGGCCAATTATAATCGGAACATGGTGAAGGCCTTTTAAATCTACCCATTCAACAACTCTGATGCGATATTTTGTGATCGTCGATCGGCTTTAGATCAACGGTCCTTATCACTTAAATTTTGAACCGGCGGGTTCCCTTTAAAACATTGGAAAAAAGGGTTTTTATGTTTTACAAAGGGAAATTGCATCGGAGATGGGTTTCATTGCATTATTTAGCACCTGATTGCGGGCTATGAAGGTTATATGAAGCGGTAGAAGACCGTGGGTTTATGTATGAAGGGCCAATCGCATCGGAACTTTTGTTAACACAAACAAACAGACTTGCACGCTCTAATTTTCTCCGATGCGATAAGCACCGAAAGGATTTAGTGCTTGGTTCCAGCACCAAGGCATATGGTGGGGAAGTGGTTAGGACTTAGCCCAAAGGGGCTTAAGCCCATAGTCAAAACACTTATTTTTTATGAAAATTTTCAAAGTTTTTGATGGATTTGGGGGTTTCGGCAAAGTTTAAAAATGAGTTTTAAACCTTGTAAAATGATTTTCATGAAGGGGAAAAAGGGAAAAATGAAAAATAGAGGAATTTCATGGGGGAAAAAAGGAATAAATGAAGGTTAGTTTTGAGTGAAGGAAGGGGAAAAATGGAGTTTTGCAGCAGTCTTTTCTTCATCAAAATAGCAGAATTTCTGAGTTCGAAAGGGAAACAACATTGAAGATTTAAAAAAAGGGCATGATGTCTTCATGCGTCTTCAAGAGATAACATTTTTAGAAATAAAACTTGTTTCTTGAAGACTCAAAAATGATTTAGCCACCTTTTGATATAACAAATTTTATAGGTGTCTAACAGTTACCCAATGGTGAACTCATTTCGTGGTACTTGTAGCCAACTTCACTAACCAAGATTATGCATGCATTTATTTTCTCAAACCAAAATTATCCATCAAATAAAGATTAATATAACTATAATTAGATACATAATCAATCAAAATAAAAATAAAAAACTTGATCCCAGAGATTATCATTCATCTCAATTATAGATGTTTGATGATCTACTTGCATATTTTCCACAGCGGTGTAAATCCGAGGAATGTTATGACCAACATCCCCAAATTTTTGTGACTCTTGTGCACTATATATTTGGTGTCTTCCACCTTGATATTGCAGACAATCCCTCTTATGATGATCCTTGCCACATATCCAACACTGCAATGGTACTCTACCATCACCTTTAGTCTGCTGCTCTCCAGGACCCATTAGGGGAATTTTGAGGTCTAAAATGGGTCTCCTAAGGAAATTGTAAAATAATAGTGGAAATAATAAAATAATATTTTATTACATCATCAAATTTTAGAGGGAAAAAAGAAAAAACTACTTTTTCAACTCGTATTTTGAATTTATCTCCCTAAGGTTTTACCAAAATTTCAAGCGGGAATACTCGTTGGATGAAAAAAATTAATTCCTCATCCAAGGAGTACCCATGTTGCATACGCTTTATGGACTCTTATACATGAAAAATGAGAAATACATAAAAAAACGTGATTGCAATCACATTTTTTCATGTATTTATCATTTTTCATGTAGCAAGGTCCATCAAAAGTATGCAACATGGGTACTACTTGAATGAGGAATTAAATTTTGCATCCAATGAGTATTCCCACTCGAAATTTGAGTAAACAATTAGGGATATAACTTGAAAATATTAGTTGAAAATTTGGTTTTATTATTTTATAATTTTTAATCTTTTTAATTTTTTACTCCAAAAATGGCGAATCATCCCCCATGGTTGTGTTGAAGCCCTGGAATTTTGTTCCAAAAACATGGGGGATAACCACCCGGTCCTGACCTTAAAGAAGCTCCTTTTTCGTTTGGTATAGTGGCTCCGACTAGGGATAATGGGACCAATTTCCCAACAAAGAAATTAATATAATGATGATGGGTTTGATACAAGGTGAAATGAAGAATGACTTTAAACTAATGGAAATAATTTATGTAAGTAACAAACATATGTGTCTATTTAATCTAATTATTTAACTTAATCTATAACTCGGGAAGAATTACCATCAATTCGATCTAAAAATATATCTTTCAGTAAAAGGTAATAAATATCATTCAATTACTGAAAGAGATGAAAATTATGTAAGATAATTATTTTGAATAAATAGTTAGTCAAAATAATAATGTAAAATATATCGCATATATCGATTGCTCTATGTATTTGGTAAGGAATTGCAACTAAAACATTGTACAAAAGTGCATGAATGATCAATTGTAAATCAAACTGCATACATATCACAATATAAAGAAAAATTAATGTAAACTCATAATCAAGACTTAATCATAAAGATAATAGTACTAGATATGATAAGTTCTTATCATGAAATCCATAATATTGACCTGCTTCTTCTCAATAAAAATATACTTAAAGAGTACAAAAGTGAAATTTTAGTAAAGAATACTCCAATTTTCCAAACGTAGATCTTGTTCCATATATTTTATCAAAAGCATTCATAAAAGTATAGAAGTGCAAGCTTTCGCAAATTGTTTTTGACAAAATTCTGGACCCTTCTTTAAATGCATTAGAGGGTTTTAAATACTAAACTAAATAAGTCAAAAATATATTATTACACAAAAATATGAGGAGGTTTCAAACAACCTTCCTTATAATAAGTAAACTAAACTAAAATATAGAAATTAAAAATGACAAGACTACTTAGTTGGGATGCTTTATTTTTGTCACTTGGTCTTTGAGCTCGCAAATATCCATCATTGGCTTCAGTTGAGTCAGTTGAGTGATACCGAATCTCACTTGTCCTTTGAATACATAATTTAAAAGTTTTGGCGATGAATTTCTCGTGGAATCAGTTAAGGATCGCAGAGTCATGCACTGGTCACTAGTAAATATGGTCAATTTTCCGACACTTTTGACGTATTTTCAGAAAGATCCCCAATTTTTCTCAATTTTTTAAATCTCGCCAACAAGTGTCACACTAGCGACATTTAGGGAGTATCATCAAAACAACGATGTTTAGGAAAATTGTCGAAATAGCGACATTTCGGGACAAAGCATCGAAATTACAATGTTTCGGAGCCAAGTGTTGGAATTGCGACGTTTAGGAGCCAAGTGTCAGAATTTCGATGCTAAGGACAAGCGTCAAAATTGCGACATTGCGAGAGTATGCATCAGAATTGTGATGTTTCAGATCAAGGTGTCGGTATTGCGACATTTAGGAGACATGTGTTGGTATTGCGATGCTAAGGAAAAGCATCAGAATTACGATGTTTTAGGAGTGGGGGTTTAGGGTTTAGGAACAATGTTCAGGAGTTAGAGTTTAGGGTTTAGGAACAATGTGTCAGTTCATGTGATCGGATCATGTGAGGGCGCCCAAGGAAATGCATTCAGGCGGGTCGGGTTGGGTCTGGTCGGGTCGTGTTGTGTGAGGCTGCCCAAGGAAACATGTTTGGGTGGGTTGGGATGGGTCAGGTTTAGTCAGGTCGTGTAGTGTGAGGTCGCCCAAGGAAATGCATACGGCGGGTTGGGTCGGGTCGGTCGGTGTGAGGGTGGTCGTATCAAAAATGCTAATTTGAGACTGTCCATGTTGCTTGTGCATGTTTGTGCGATCCGTTTTCTGTTTTCTCCCTTGTGCGCCCTTCATTTGGGCAGGTCGAGTTGTGTCGTGTGAGGGTGCCACAAGAAATGCATTCAGGTCGGATCGTGTGAGGGAGTCTGTATCAAAAATTATAATTTTTGACCACTCATGTGCCTTGTTCACATTCGTTCAACTCGTTTGTCATTTTATCCCTTGTGCCTTTGATGTTTGAGCGGGTCGGGTCGGGTCGTGTGGTGGCGCTAAAGGAAACACATTCAAGTTGGGTTGGGTCGGGTCATGACGTACTATAAGGGAACCCAAGGAAACGCATTCCAATGGGTCAGGTCAGGTCAGGTCATGTGAGGTCACCCAAGGAACGTGTCTAGCTGGGTCAGGTCATGTCGGGTCATGTGAGGGTGCCCAGGGAAACACATTTGGGTGAGTCGGGTCGAGTCATGTGATGGTGCCCAAGGAAACACGTTTGGGTCGGGTTAGGCTGGGTCGTGCCATATTGTGAGAGCGCCCAAGGAAATGAGTTCGGGCGGGTCGAGTCGAGTTGGGTCTGGTCAGGTCATGACGTGTGAGGCCACCCAAGGAAACGCGTTCATGTGGGTTGGGTAGGGTCGGGTCGGGTCATGTGAGGGTGGTCATATAAAAATGCTATGTTGTGACCGCCCGTGTTGTTTGTGCACATTTGTGCTATCATTTTTCCATTTTCTCCTTCGTGCCTTCGTGTTGGGTCCTATGAGGGAACCCAAGGAAACGCGTTCGAGTGGGTCAGGTCGGGTCTGGTTGGGTCGTGTGAGGGCGCCTAGGGAAACGTAGTCGGGCAGGTCAAGTCGGGTCAGGTCGTGTGAGGGTGCCTAGGGAAACACATTCAAGCATGTTGGGTCGGGTCAGTTCGAGTCGTGTGAGGCTGACCATATCAAAAATGATAAGTTGTACTGACCACCTGTGTGACTTGTACTACAATTTCATGCGACCCGTTTTCCATTTTCGCCCTTGTGCCTTCGACGTTTGGGCAGGTTGAGTCAGGTCAGGTCATGTGAGTGTGGTCGTATAAAAAATGCTAAGTTATGACCATCTTTGTCATGTTAGGTCGGGTCCGGTCATGTCGTGTGAGGCTACCCAAGGAAATGCGTTCGGGCAAGTCGAGTCGGGTCGAGTTGTGTCGTGTGAGGGCGCCTAGGAAAACGCGTTCGAGTGGGTCGAGTGGGGTCTGGTCATGTGAGGGCACCCAAGGAAATGCGTTCGTGCGGGTCAGGTCGAGTTGTGTGAGGGCACCTAAGGAAACACATTCTAGCGGGTTAGGTCGGGTCGTGCCGTGTGAGGGAGCCCAAGGAAAAGTGTTCAGGCGGGTCAAGGTGGGTCGGGTCGGGTCGTGTGAGAGTGCCCAAGGAAATGCATTCGAGCGGGTCGGGTTGAGTCATGTGAGGGTGATCGTATCAAAAATTCTAAGTTGTGACCGCGCGTGTGCCTTGTACTATACGTTCGTGTGACTTGCTTTTTGTTTGCTCCCTCAAGCCTTCGACGTTCGAACGGGTCTAGTCGGGTCATGCCGTACTATGAGGGTGCCCAAGGAAACCCGTTTGGGAGAATCGGGTTAGGTCGGGTCATGTGAGGGCGCCCAAGGAATGCATCCTGGTCGAGTTGTGTCAAGTCGTGTGAGGGCACCCATGTTCCTTTTGCACGTTTGTGTGATCTGTTTTTCGTTTTCTTTCTCATGCAGCCTTCGTTCGGGCGGGTCAGGTCATGTGAGGGTGGTCATATGAAAAATTCTAAGTTGTCGCCACCCATGTCATGTCGGGTCAGCTCCAGTCGTGTTGTGTGAGGCTGCCCAAGGAAATGTGTTCGAGCGAGTAGGGTCAGGTTGGGTGGGGTCAGGTTGTGTCGTGTGAGGGTGCCCAGGAAAATGCGTTCGGGTGAGTTGGGTGGGGTCGGGTCGTGTGAGGGCACCCAAGGAAACGTGTTCATGAAGGTCGGGTCGGGTCATGTGAGGGCACCTAAGGGAACATGTTCGGGCGGGTTAGGTTAGGTTGTGTCATGTGAGGGTGCCCAACGAAACATGCTCAGGTGGGTCGGGGTGGGTCAGATCAGGTTGTGTGAGGGTGCCTAGGGAAACACGTTTGGGTGGGTTGGGTCACGTTGGGTTGGGTCGTGTGAGGGCGCCCAGGGAAACGCGTTCGGGCGGTTCGGGTTGGGTCGGGTCGGGTCATGTGAGGGTGGTCATATAAAAAATTCTAAGTTGTGACTGCTCGTGTGCCTTGTATTGCACGTTCGTGCGACTCATTTTACATTTTCTCCCTCATGCCTTTGATGTTTGGGCAGGTCGGGTCGGGTCGTACTATGAGGGCGCCCAAGGAAACGTGTTTGAGCGAATCAGGTCAGGTCGAGTTGTGTGAGGGTGCCCAAGGAATGTGTCCTAGTCAGGTCAATTTGGGTCATGTCGTACTATGAGGGTGCCCAAGGAAACATTTTCAAGCGAATCGGGTCAGGTCGGGTCATATGAGGGCGCCCAAGGAATGTGTCCTAGTCGGGCCGTGTCAGGTCATGTGAGGGCACCCATGTTCCTTGTGCATTTTTTTGCGATCCATTTTATTTCTCGTGCACCCTTCGTTTGGGCGAGTTTGATCATGCCCGCGACCTCGTGTGACCCGTTTGCCATTTAGATAAGATTTTAATTAATTTTTTTAAATTTTGGCCTAGGATTTTCTTTTAATTAATTTAACCAATGTTTAAAAAAAATAATTAAAAAAATAAATAAATAAATAAAATAATAAATATATATATATATATATATATATATATATATATATATATATATATATATAATAAATTGAAAGATAGAAAGGTAAGCAATTAATTCACCTATTTTATTCAGTACTTATTTTATATTATATTTATAATATGACAACAAGTTTGATTTTTCGGTAATTATAAAACTTGCGATGAACATGTTAGGTCGTTGGAAACGTCGGAATAGCGACGAAATTGTGTGAGGGTCAGGTCAGGTCAGGTCAGGTCAAGTCGGGTGGGGTCATGTCGAGTTGTGTGAGGTTGAGTCAAGTCAGGTTGGGTCATCCGAGGGCGCCCAAGGAAACACGTTCGGGCGGAGCGGGTCAGGTCGGGGCGGGTCGGGTCTTGTAAGGGTGGTCGTATAAAAAATGCTAAGTTGTGATTGCCTGTGTGCCTTGTGCACATTTGTGCGATCTGTTTTCTGTTTTCTCCCTCTTGCCTTCATTCAAGCAGGTCGGGTTGTTTCGTGTGAGGGCGCCATAGGAGACGCGTTCGGGTCGTATCATGTGAGGGAGGTCATATCAAGGAAGGGAGACCTATAGGGAAGGCAGTGAGATAAATTTATAGGGGAACCCCCAATAGTTGTGATAAGGTGATTAGGGGCCCCATTATCATAACCCATAATCCATTAACCCATAATTAGTAAATTCCCTATCCCCTTAACCCCAGAGCCATAATCCCTTAACCCCTATATTCATAACTCACAACCCATTAACCCCTTGATCCCTTAAATCGTAAGACACTAACCCTTTAATCCCTAACCCTTAACGTAGAATCCCTTAAGCCCCTAATCCCTAACCATTTATCATCTTAAACCTCACCCTTAACCCTTTAGCCCTAAGTCCTAACCCCTTAACCTTTTGACACCTATATCCCATAACCCTTAAGAACTTAACCACCTAAATCCCCTAACCCCTAATCCCATGGTGCTTAACCCTTAACCCTTGAAGCTCTTAACCACTGTCATTAGCCTCTAACCCCTACACCCCTTAGACCTCAACCCCTTAACTCATAAATCGCCTATGCCCTAACCCTTTACCCTTTAGAATTAACCCCTGACGCTTAAACCCCTTAACTCCTAGCACCCCTAAGCCTTTCTCCCAAAGCATAAGTGCTCAAACACTAATATTCTTGGTCATATTAGGTTTGTATCCACTAACCCCTCAAATGAAACCTCCAAGCACTACTTAGGTTGAAGGAAAAAAGCCACAAGGTCCCTAAATCTAATCTACATTTTATGGGCAATAAAATTTCCCCCAATTATCCACCACACATCTTCTTTCAAAGGGAAACAATATGGTCTTCTAATGTCCACAAATGCATCTAAGTTTATAGGAATAAAGTAAGGTTCATCTCCATGCATGACCCAATGTAATTCATGTCCCCTCAAAATAAAAAAGAGGATATGGGGATGTCTCTTTACCTAACATCATCGTTTAACACTGGTCCATTCTCGTACCAAATGTAAGGGTAACAGTCACATACAGGTCTACAATATTTCTCAAAGGTTCTATCCACAACATGCTCACAACAATATTCAAATTCCCTTAGTTTGCTCCAAGTATCTTTGAAACTAACATAAGCACTCCTCAACTACATGAATTCTGGAATCTCCAACCTATCCATATCTTAGTATAAAACAAAAAAAATATAATTTATTAATTTATTTGAGTTACCTTTTATGTGGGTTAAAAGTTGTTACAGATTACCAAATTTATGTTGAAATATTATATTATCATCATTTAAATGTTGTGTAATTTTTATATTTCAAACACTATTTATTTAAACCCCTTTTAAGTATATAAATATTTAAATAATAATACATAAATCTCTTTTTTCAATTAATTTAATTTCCATCTGTAACATCTATACACAAAAAAAATTATTTCATTGTAAAAACATGTCATAAACTTCTATAACTTTAAATTTAATTGTATAATTGCATAATTACCATGGTGTAGACTCGTTAATTTACAAACTTAGTTTAATGTTTGATTATATGAAATTATTATAAGTTCAACTCATATATCATCAATATATTTAGATGATATGTCTGGAAAATTCTTAGATGTGAGGACATCTCACCACCTAAGAGCCGATGGATCTCTCCTACGTGATCGAATGGTCGAGGACTAAAGGAGTTCGTTGAAGTACCGAACCCTACCCCCAGGGTTGCATCCCAAGCTCATTTTGTCAATTCTAATGAGGGTTTGATGGTTCTACCTTCCCATGAACTGGTTCAGGAGGCCAAGTTTTTGCGTCCGATGATAATGCTTCTTGCACAGGTATTGAACCCAGAACAGTATCGGGTATTTCACTTAGAACAGTCTCGGGAAGTTCTCTTTCAAAAAGTTGGGCTCGTTCTGGAGGGGTTTGCTACAGGTATTTCCTATTCAATATGTACAAATGTTATAGAGTTAATTCACCTTTTTTCTCTATTGATTAATGGTTCTATTTTATTTTCTTTTTTTTCTGATGTTCCTTGCTCTCCAGTGGTTAGGATGCCACTCAAAAAGCTAGATAGTGGAGCCATTACAGATGCCACTGATGTCGGTAAGTTTCTTGGCCTCGTGTTCCTAAAATTCGTTTATGGTATACTCTTCTAGGGTTTATAGATACCATTATATTCTGTGCAGTTTATCCCACAACCATGGTGCATGATTATCTAAGTGGCACATGGGCCATACCCCTTAAGGGTTTCCCAGATCTTTTCCCCGTTTGTTGTAAATACCTCCGGGGACTTAAGATTTCCCCTCAAATTAATTATTACACATTGTAGGAATAGAAATATTATCACTGTTTATCAGTTTTGCATTCATCTTTGTGTTCCTCAAGAAATTCAAACTATGGTTTTTTCTAACCCTCCCGATAGGGTTCGTTCATACCTAGATTTACTAGCCTATAAAGAGAATAATATCCACATAGAATAGGATTTTTCAACATGATCTAAAATAGGTAGAAGGGTTCTTTAATACTGCCATTTACCTATGAAAAATAAATATTCGAACCCAAGCCACATTACCAGAGATGCTTGAAGACTAATAATGTCACCACAAGTCTGACGTGTGGCTGTAGGATTCATTTTATTCTCGATCATAAAAGTACCCTAATTATGTTTGGTAGGTTTTAGATAGAATTCAAGCACCTTGGGGTTTGATTTGATCTTAGATGGATTAAATCCTGTCAGCCTCAGTCCATCCAAATTCTGCTTTGGGAGAAAGGGAAAGTTTCATAATGGTAGACTTGAGAAAGTGTTGAGGGGAAATTGTGATGAAACCCCACGGATTATAATTGTATGACAATAAGGATATTGTATACAGAGATACTGATTGACAACATGAATACTTTGAAAATGATAATATCTTAATTCTGATAACCTTTCTCTTCTTCAGCTTAAATAGGTCAGGTGGAAGTAACACATGACTATAGTTATAACTAATCATTCAAGGTAGAATATCAAAACAATGAACATGCCACTGTAGGTAGATCAAACTTGAGGTGTGTTATGGGAAATGTTACCCTAAGGTCTTGGGTTGATAAACCTTCACAGATCAGGGGTATGTCATCACAAGAAGGACTCAATTAACCAAGGTCTATGCTTTAAACTAGGGAATAAGGATTGCAGATCTTACCCGTTTATCCTTCAGTTGTAGTAGATCCCATGGGGTTCAAACCCCTTGCAACTCCTTGTACTCCAGAACCTACAAAACAGCGAAGAACAAGCAAAAAACCCTAGTTGTACAACATATATATGTTCTAGATGTTAGCAAAAAGCATGCATAATCTCATAAAAATAACAATAAATGAACTATTTAATATCATTAAGAATGTATAAGAGATAAATGACACGTGAACATCAGGAAAAAGGTGGCACTTCTTTTATTGATAACATGTACAGTAAAAAAATGTGGATATATCACCTGAAATCTACCACGGCCTGGAGCATACCATCCTCTGGATCCGTCCAGCCCTAGCCTCACAACAATTCTTCCAAAAATAATGCACAATGGATGTCATATAGGATGAGTGAACATCTCAAGGAAACAAGGGTTTCCTAAAAATAATGGAAGTGCAGGAGGCATAGGGGAAATATCAGCCTTAGATAGGGCTATAACATGGTATAATATCTATAATTCTCTCTCTTCCTCCCTTAGGCCATTCCCTTGAGGGGTTTTTATACTCCCTCAAATTAGTTTTTTCAGTTGGGGAACAGTTAGGCCACGGGCTGGGGTAGTTAAGTTACAAGAACAACCATAAACCCCACCTCAAAATTAGGGAAATTATATATTTTTTAATATTTTAAATAGCATACGTAGGTTCTCTATGTATGGACTCACATGTATATGCAGAAAATTCTGGTCAGAGTCGCGTATGGGTTTTGAAATACTATTTTTTGAGAAATATGACCAAGACTGAATGGAAGGGCTTCCCAAGGCTGATGCATAAGTCATCAAGTATATAATCATCATAAATGATGCTATAACAAATGCCCCCTAATATATCAGGTCAGATAGGGCACATGATGGCCGAAATATATTATGTGCATAGAAAGAACCTTGCGAGGACTAGAGAGGACTTCACCAGATTTCAGCCTGCCAAAAAACTAGTGATAGAAATCAGAAAGATAGCTCATGTCTGAGGTGGGCATACCCATGCTTAGTAAAAGAAAAGCATGTCTGCTTATGAAGTATGGAGCATATCCAATATGTATACAAGTATAGCTGAAATGTAAAGTACATAGTGAATCATTGATCAATGCCTGAAAGTATAACTCAAAATCATGTCCAAGTATCACATATAGAAGATTGATCAATGATATTGCAAAGACATTTGATCATGAAAGTCACAAATGAATCTCCAAGTACCAAATCATAAGTGGTGGAAAAAATGGTACAACACGCAACTTGGGAGCCAACATATAAGATGTTGTTGTGATGAGACTGCAACATATAAGGGTGGATGGTGTCGCTGGCAAAAAACTGAAGGAGTTGTCAAAATGAACTAAAGCATGTTGATGCAAACTCGAGGTATTCAACGATCACCATGGCACAATTATACACAATGGGTAATTGAGCTGAGGTCGACCATGTGAGAAATCATTTGATTATTGGTCATTGATGTATACCGTTAACAAATGTGAGGAAACCCACCAATAATGATAATGAGTGTCAAGGTGCCCGAGTACAATCTAGTGATTGCGAATAAATGAGTTGAAGTCAAACACTTGAAATAATCTATCAATCAGGAGACAATGATGTATTCTCACTATTGATAGCGAAGAGTCTGCCATTGATGACTGCAAACCCTAAGGTACTGACAAAAGGACTCTAGACCTTATTCCCAAAGTAATGAGTCAGAGTCGATGGGAAAAGATTTGTTGGAAGGAAGGCACTAAGGCATCCCACATCAGTCCAGTGCGAGTATAACCTGCAGGCCAAGATTTGGAAGGAATTGGATGAATTAAAGTCACATTAACCAACCTGAAGTACGTTTATGGCATGCACAAGATGAAACTAGTGCATGACAGAAACCCTCTAAACCAACCAATAATGAAAGATGACAAAGAGGCGAGATATCCACCAATAGGGTCAAATGGAAATCAAGGTACTGCACGAATCCTAGGTGTGATAATGTAAGCTGAAGTCGAACACAAGGGAAACCACTCAGTCAAAGACCCATGGTGTTGATCAAATGATGAGCACAAGGTCACCTATCAATGATGTAAATAGGGCCAGGGTGCGGCTCTAGGTTTACTCTCAGAGCAATATGTTGTAGTGGATAAGAGACAAACCCGCCAGAAATAAGTCAGTAGAGACCTTCTCAAACTGGCACAAGCAAAGGACCAAATAACTAATGTGATAGAACAAGATACCAACAAGACCAGGAAGGGCGACTGAAAAATGAGTCAAGAGACACCGCAGAAAGGCCAAATCAAGTTAACTTCCCTTGAACAAAAGCACAACTCATGTTGACTATGGCAGCAAATGATAAATTTGTATAATTTTGTCATGCAGGAGGCATAAACAAACCCTCCATTTGATTGGAAGAGATAACCAACTGGGGGAGTACTAACTAAAAAATAAGGTTATGGCTTCTCCTAAGTCAAAAACTAAAACCATCCCAAATCGAGAAAAGACTTAGATTTTTTGTGCTTTGTTCAAGGGTGACACAACTGACATTGTAGCTGCCATCAAGTATGGAAGTAATATCTCGTTCCCTCTCTTTTTCAAATATTTAATTTTTTTTGTCTTTTTCATATTTCAAAGCCTGAAAAAGAATAAAATAATTCCTATAGTACAATGGATAGAACGAGTGTCGAGAAACATATGCACTAGTTCTCGGGATAGAAACAATCCTATGCTTAATGCAAGGTGGCGAAAATTGGTAAGTGACACTCAAAGGAATGTTCCATCCATAGGAAAAGGTGTCAAGTTGCAAAGGCTAAGTGAGTCCATGGTTAACTTGTATAGAAAGACATGGTCAAAAGAGGGCTTAAACATGAGTCCAAATGAAGCCATCTAAAGTCTAGGATAAACAAGTGATCAATATGCAATGCAGTAATAAAACTCGACAACATATGGGAGCCTCTAGGGTAAATGGCCAGAATAAAGATAGCGAAGAAGAATAAAAATGAAGTTTTAATGCATAAGTCATCGCAGGACTAAATATGACTCCTGAGCCTACATAAATTTCATCATGGGTGAAAAATGCTAGCGAGGAACTAACTAGGAAGCCCATGTAAAGGATGGCTCTACCACCAAGTCATGATTAAAAAATTGACGAGTGAAATGGGTTAAATACTCATGACATGATGGGATCAACCCTATGGCAAGTGATCAGAATGGAGGCTAGTATGCAAAAATGAAATGAAAAGTGAATTTCCTAACCTATATGCCAATTTGAAATCAAATACCTGCCATGAAAAGTCAGCGGTCATGGATCCGAAGGAAATCTAGGAATATCTCAAATTCAACAGAATGTACCTGAAAAATATTTTTCTCAATGCTTAAGAGCCAAAAGGTTAAATAGCCTTAATCAATTTCAAAAAATAAACACAAATGAAATTTGTGAAAATTTTTCAAATTCTGGGCATAGATAAATAGTTTGACTCTTATTTTGATCATTTGTGCATTGCAGAAGTGGAGAAAGAGCTCTAGGGAAAAATTAGGGCATGATGGTCCAGATTTTGTAGGACATGATGGTCCAAATTTTGTATATTTTGAACACTCTAATATATATATATACATAGCAATTTTATATGATGTGATGTCTCAAATGTACAATAATGAATTATGTTTTTGATATTTTTTAAAGTATTGAATGATTAATATTCCAATCAAGTGCTTGATTAGCTAATGAGTTTGCCAACCAATTATCAGGTTGAGGAATATGAATGAATGTAATAAATTGAAATGAACTTTGTAACAAATGTACCCTAAAAAACAATTGATACAAAAATGGGTCTCTGACACGACAGGTGTTGTTCAACTGCGAAACCATCAACTATGAATCCAAGTAAACTACTAATGAATCAACACCCAAAGATATTGCCTCTGAGAGTAGGTTGACCACTGCAGTGTATTCTGCTACATTATTCGAAGCAGGACCAATGCAAATACCTATTTAAACTAACAACTGACGGGATGGATAGTGGATTACCCAAGCCGCGGAAGCCAGGTTCCAGGTATGTCTACTAGCACCATCGACAAAGCCAAAGTGACTCATTTCACCCAATATTACCTGCCAAAGCAGATAAATTTCATCAAAACCACACAAAAAAAAATCAAAACATAGATATGTACAAAAATACAATATATACAAAAAAGCAGATGATAGGCCTAAGCCTAAGCATAGTACTTTTTCAAATAGAGCCCATTTCTGGGCTCTTCCAACTCGTTCCCATCAAAGTCAACCAAGGCATAAGCTCCTTTCTTTAGGACCTTTTTGACGATAAAGGGGCCACACCACATAGATTTGAACTTGCCTGCCCCCAAGGCATCCTTCTCTTGGGAATAAACCAAGACAAGGTCACCTTTAGAGAAAACCCTAGGTTTGATTGCCTTATCATACTAAACCTTCACCCGTTTCTTATGCGCCTCATTCATCATAGCTGTATCTCGGCGCTGCTCATCGAGATGGTCTAGATAGATAAGGCGTTCTTCGAGACTGGAAGTGTTAGGAATAAGCTCAACAACTAACTTAAGGGAAGGGATTTCACATTCAATAGGAAATATCAATTCCAATCCATAAGTTAGTTGAAACAGAGTGAAATCGGTTGCAGTTTTTACTTACATCTGATATGCCCAAAGTGTAGGGTACAACATGATATGCTAATTGGATCTAGCTTTATAAATTGTCCGTTGAAGAATTTTCTTCAAGGATTTGTTAATGGCTTCAACTTACCCATTGGCTTGAGGATAATAAGGAGATGAATGTTTCTGTTGAAAAACTAATTTCAGAGCCAATTCAACCATCATGTTGTTCTGAAAATGACTACCATGGTCAGTGACAATCTCTTTTGGGATACCAAAGCGATAAATTACATGATTGGAAAGGAACAGGGTTGTTGTCTCACTGTCATTCCTAGAAGTAGGCATAGCCTCAACCCACTTCGTGAAGTAGTCTATAGCTACAATAATGTACTTGTGACCTTTAGCCAAAGACGAGTTACAAGTAGTTGTTGTACGGTACAACAACCCTCCCCATTTCAAATTTTTAGAATAAATTTCATTTAGAAATAGGTCCCCTTTCTTTTTAGGAATAAAATACTTAGAGGAAATCCGATCATTTTGAATAAAACAAATAAAGATTCCATTGTTTCATAAATCACAAGTGCTTATAAACATATGTAATATTGAAACTTTCCGATCTGATGAGATATAAAAAACTTTTATCACATCAACATAATACATAAAGTATTCATATTAAACAAAGTTCGATGTGATACAATAATCGCAATTGCAAATCTCAAAGGTTTTAGTTTGTCACATTTGTTTTGAAAAACTTCGATGCGATGCGATTCATCGCAATCGCATTTCGGAAGAGTAATGCTACATGGACTCGTTTTATAAACTCCGATGCGATGGGCCCCATCACAAATCGCAAATCGCAAAACAAAAAGAAAACTCTTTTTGGTCAATTGCAAAACTCCAATGCGATGCGATTTATCGCAATCGCATTTCGGAGAAACAAACATTATATTCGCTCATTCTACAAATCCCCGATGCAATGGACCCCAAAACCATCGCAATCGCAAAATCGGAAAATATCATTTACAACTTACCCCCTTTGAAAATAGCCGATGCGATATACCATCATCGCAATCGGAAATCGACGAAGATCATGATATGTTATTTTTTATCCCTATTGAAAATTCCCGATGCGATCAATATTTAGTCTTTATTTTTATTTTTACTATGCATATGAATTATTCACCGCAATCGCAAAATTCAAAAGGGAAGTTTTATATTCTCATTTTAAAATCACCGACCTCGGATTGTACGTCATTATTAAATAAAAATCAAACAAATGATTGTGATTGATTCTATTTTGAATGTGTGAGTGTGACTCTTATAGAGGGCATTTAAGTTTAAAATGGAGTTAATAAATGGAAATCAACGAATAGATCTTTTCATACAGTTGTTCCCATTACTTTTTTTTACCGCATCTAAAAGCTTTTCTCATTTGTAGAACAAGAAAATTCCTAATCCTCTCATTCGTCGAGCAAGTAAAACATCACCAGATGACAAAATTTCTAAGAGATCTAAGAAAGCAAAGGCCGTTGCCACTACAAATTTCGCTGTTATTCCCATAGTACCAAAAGAAAAACCAGTGAAAATTAGGTTGGTTACAGACACATCATGTTAGGGTCTTGGAAAAATGACTTGGGAAGATGTATATAACCTAATTGAAAGAGAAAAACCTAAGGTTACTGAAGTGAAGGCGACAGTTCCTGATGAAGATGACTCAGATTTTGATTCTGAGACTCCTCTTAAAGCGCTTGCAAATTCATAGAATTGCAGCTCGGGCAAACATTTTCCCTTACTATGATGTAATTCGGTGGGTGATAGATAACGTCACCATCCAAAACATGAAATTGGTTTCAGCTGCGGGAACAATATTTGGGTGTTTGAGAGCAGAGGACATAAATGCAATGTACCATCTTCCGAACCCTCAGAAATTCTACAACAAAGCCTTCATTAAGGATTTTACTGTAAGCAATGAGATTCAGTCAGAACCAATCAAAGAATGGAGGAAAGCTCCGAAGAAGCATAAAAATGAGTCATTAGGTATGTACTCCGTGGAGTCCCTTTCGCCTCCATATTTTTATGCCGCCGCAATGATGTGCAGGCTATTTGGAAATGATAATTTAGCTAGATTTTCAATACAAATGATACCTTTAATCCATTCTGCTGTGAATTCTGAAATAATGGACTGGGCAGTTATCCTTTCAGATAATATTGCCAATAGAATCCTAGAGTATAGAAAGGATAAATACACAGGAAACACAACCATGTTTTACTTTTGTGCCTACATTTTAGATGCTCTATGTTTTAACTCTGAATTTCCCATTATTGGTTGGAAATGGACCCCCAAAGATCTCGTTCCTATTCATATTTACCATAAGCTCTTATGGAAGGTGAATTTTAAAAACCATGTTTATAGAATTTGTCATGGTTTCCTCATCCCTGTCTATCAAACCATTTTTGACCAATTTCCTCCCAGGATTTTTGAAAAAGCTAAGAATGATATATCCCTGATTGGTGACTGATTCGGAGAATAAATATTTACTTATATCAGAATATTTGGGAGTATAGTAGAGCTCCATATTTTACCTCTGTATGTCCCAGAAAAACTGTTAGCACAAGAAATCTCCTACCAGTTAACAGTAGAAGGCATGTCAAGGTCTCTCAAGAATAACAAGAAACTAATGTGGCCTACTTTTCCATTTCACTGTGGACATTATACACTTAATAACTTCATACATGCTGAGAAGGAAGTCATCAAAATAAGGGATCTCAAGCTCTCAATAGTCCCAGGTAGGCAGTACGACCAGAGAAAAGTAGCATTTGATTTCACTACTTCAGTTTCAATTGCTCGGTTTGAGCATGAGCTCGATCAGTTCGATGATTTTTTTTTTTTTGTTGATAAATTTTCCCAAGTCTATAACTTGGCTAAATCCAAGTTTCAGAATAAAGATATGAATAAATTCATGCTGTTTCGAAGTCAGAGACTACTAAAATCTCCTCTTGACCAATTAAGAATCCATTCACAAGGAGCTGAAAATATAGAAACAGAGCAGAAGGAAAAAGAAGATACAGCAAACAAGGCAGGAAAAGAAGCATCTACCAGCAAGGGTAATCTACAGACTGAAAATGTAAGCACAAGTAGCAAGCCTAATGTGCAAAAGGAGAATATTGGCAGTAAAATAGATGAACCTATTGAGAAAGGAACTACAGTTCAAACAGGGAAGGAAAGCATAGGTATTAAGACCAATGTGCATATTGAGAAATAAAATACAAGTAGCGAGGCTAATGTAAAGACAGAAAAGGAAGATATTGGTAATAAGCCAAATAATCAGCTTGAAAAAGAAAAGACCACAGAGAATGTGGTGAAGTCTGCTGAAGTTATTGTTACCTCCCATTTGCTAAGTCAATATTAACATTTTTCTCAGCAAATAGGATTACAAAATAATCCTCAAGTTGAAATTTTGGAAGATCAAGATATGGAGATTATTCCTGAGCATCCTACAGAAGAAATTGTATTGAAAGTAGAAGAGATTCCTCCTCTAAATATCTTTTATAGTCCTAAGAATAGGGCTGTTGTCAGGAAGCAGAGGAAGAGAAGAAGAACAGATTAAGCATCTCTTTCAACATCACAAGTTGAACTGATGAACATTGTCTAGAAAAATACTGAGGTGAATCTTTTAGAGGATCTCACCAAATTGTCACAATATGCAGGCACCTATAGTGCAGCCACTATAGAAAAAGCTTCGGAAGTCGCCCAAATGATGAAACAAAAAGACTTATAGATAGCTATACTGGAGGAACAAGCAACATGAAATCAAAAAAAGATTATGCAGTTGGAACAACAGTTGCATGAAGAAGAGCTCAAATCTAAACAGTTGGAAGAGCAACTTGGCATTGAAAAGAAAAAGATTGATCAACAAGATTTGAATAAGCAACAATAGTTAAATCAAGAGGTGGAAAAGTTACAAAGCTTATTGCATAATGAGAAAACTGCTAAGGTTGAGCAAGAGAAAATGTTCCAAGAAAGATTGGACAAATTTAGGGATTATCCTAAATTAGATCAATTTAAAACTGAAGCTCTTGAAACGAACAAACTACTGTCTCAACAGTTGAATGAACTATGTCAAGAGATGGCACAAACTGAGCCCTTATGTGAAATAACATCATCTCTTATAGATGAAGGAATCAGCCTCATGCTCGAATTTGATGATGCAGATGAGAAAATTTCTGAATTTTTTTCATGGCAAGACTCAGAGCAGGGAAGGAATGCAAACCTTCCTAGGATTGAAGAAAGACACAAAGAAATTCTGATTACTAAATGGGAAAAGAAGTTGATAAAAGGAGAAAGAGCCACATCAAGAGCCAAAGCTATGATGAATAATGTAACACAGCTAGTTAATGATAGCTTATATGCCACCAATTTAATTTCAGATTGTATTCCAGGAAAATTACCAAAGGTAAAAGAGACTGATTCTAGGTGGAAGCAAGAATTAATCAATAAGAATCAGCAAATCAGCAAACTTCAAGGAATTTCATAGGACATCATGTGGACATATCTAATCAAGCCACACAGTCAATAAATGGAAATTAAATGCCTTTTCAACGCCATCAGTTGCATCATTCTAGAGTTTTTTGATGCCACGTATACTGGTCAGTTACATTCGAGGCTAAGTCATCGAACAGGGGTCAAAGATATGCTCAAAATTTGCCACCTTGGCACATTGAACGCAGGAGAAAATCAATGAATCTGTTTCATTTTAATATCGCAAGTCTATTTCTAGATTTCCAATGATAGATTGTAGCAATAGTTTTAGTTATTTTGTTTTATTAAATTCCTATTTAAACCCCTTTCATGTATTTAGAAAGGGGTCTTGAATTTGTAATATTTTTGACTTGGATGTCACATTTTTTTACTCCATTGACTATTATATTTTTATAAAGGATCACATCTGGTGGTTTATGTCAAATTATCTCTGAGAATTGCATTTCTGTACCTTAGAGTCTGTTTTACATTGAATCACTGGATCTGGATTTTGAATTGCATCAAGAAAAGTATCAAGATGAATCTGGTATTTCTATTGATTTACTGTTATTTTTCTTATGTTATGAGATATTCTCTTTAAATTTTCTATCATTTATATGTACTTGTTTTACAAATATTTCTTTATACATATCATTTCTAAGTGTATAGAAATATTTCATATTTCACAATGTATACAAATGATATATAAAATGATGAATACAATGTGTTATTATAAATCTATTTAATTTCTTAAACAGAGTTATCATTATTTGATGTTGCATATTTCAGTTAAATTATAATACATTTTCATGGTTATTTCTTTGATTGGAACAATCTTAAAGTTGTATTCATATTTGATACCCGGGTTGAGTTTTAGAATTATTTATCAGTTATAGATTAAATTAGATAGATTATTTCAGTCATTTTAGTTCCATTTTCCACTCATCCAATCATTTCATTACCAACCCATTTAGTTATTAGGAAAATGGTCCTATAAATCCAGTCGGAGGCACCACACCAAACGGAAAAGGAGCTGTCCTAAGGTCCCGACCAGGTGGTTTTCCCCCAATGTTTGAAGAAGTGATTTTAGAGGCTTCAACAGTGGTATAATGAATACCCCACTTTGTGAAGGGACCAATAGTGTTGACAGGAAAGAGGCCAGATGGATGAGCGTGCATATTTCGAGTATAAAACTGACATGGATGACACTTTTTGACCGATTCAATACAATCTTTGAAAATCGAAGGCCAAAAGTATCTTGCATAGAAGATTTTTTGGGCTGAAGAAAGCCTAGATAAATGACTGCCACAAGCTCCACTGTTGCAATCATTCAGCACAACCTCAGCTTCTTTGAGAGTTAAACAACGTCTAAGGATCGAATCGACCCCACGATGATATAAAGTGTCACCAATAATCAAATAAATTTTGGCTAAGTGACGCAACTTTCAGCGTTCATCTTTCGAAAAAGCTAAGGGAAACTCCGCAGTCTTGAGATAAACTATGAGATCCCAATACTAAGGATCCTGTGAAGAAATGAGAAAAATATGTTCATCAGGAAATGATTCTTCATAAACAATCTCTTCTCCACAGGGAAACTGTTGGAAAAAGGTCCTCCAAAGGCTACGAATTGGGACAGTTTTGAGTATTTTTGTCAGAATTCACCTACACCTCCTCCACCACTGGAAGACGACATGGCTGTGCACATGAATTTTCCTACCTGTTGGCTCGAGGGGTCTTGACCCAGGTTTAGAGGTTAAGGTTTTCGAAAAAACCCCTATACTACTAGCCCTTTTGGCAGTGACCTACTTGCGCAGGTCAAAGTCTCACCCGAAGCAATATGGGTGGGTGCTGGAACCAGGTTTCCGCACCTTGAGAGAGGATAGGTAAGCCAAGCAGAGCTGTGTCCGACTTTATAATGACCAGATCGCATATCCTAGGACTGGATCTATAGATCTCCTTCGCATCCACGTGCGCAAGGTCCACTATACTTGTTTTACTTTAACAAATCATACGCTCTTAAAGAAGTAGTGCAATATTACAGTTATTCTTTGAATAAACATAACAAAACAGACCCAGATTGACGGTTTGCACAGTAGAAACACTTATCATAGTTACTTTCACAGCTTGACACAGAATATGCATGACATAATAGCTATCAAAGATTCACATCAATAGTTCAAATAGATTCAATTACTCAAACAACCTTTCTCATTCATTAATCCTTCTGATCCCTCTTACAATAACCAATCCCGACCTGCGCACACAGCAGCAGGGTCCGCACACAATAGGACTTGGGATCTCCGCGCACACAGCCAGCAGGAGTCCTTTCCCCAAAAACCCAAACAGATCTACTAAGCCACAATTGACATTAAGATCTCATCAGCTTCTTCCCTTATAATTCAAAATGTCCCTCTATTTATAACAATCTAGCCTAATATTTCCTATGGTCCGCAAACCATGGTTTGCAGACTCGAGGTCTACCCTTTGACCTATTACAATGCTTTCGGGGCTTTGACCCACCCCAAAACCCCCTTGCTAGACTAATTATACTAAAAAATATACAAAATCGGACCAGTTTCGCAGCTTGTAGGAGACCCTGTTCCAACAGTCCCCCAACACAATCTTGTGACTCGTCTTGAGTCACTGTGACTGCGGGTCTGCCAATTTTCCATGAATATTATCGATTATCCTGACCAGTGTGCGTATGCCATTCGTGCCCCAGCACCCCATCCCTAGTGGGCCTATTCTGTCTGAGACAACTATTCCGGACATATAGTCATTTAACCCTGTATGGTTTGAGCCGACTGCCATTGGCATATCCTAGTAACACGTCACCTCGCAGGATAGCTAACCTGACTACTCCACCATCCGTGATTTCCCTCATAGTTTAGGGACCAAGTCAGTGCTGTCAGAATTTCCCTAGGTGTTTCTCAAACTGGTTATTGTATAAGAGGACTAGGTCGCCTTCCACGAATGTCTTTTGGTGAATATGCCGATCATGCCAAGCTTTATCGCGAGCCTTCCGAACCTGCTGATGAAAGTTAGTAATGAACCGATCTTCTTCCAACGCAAAAATATGCGCAAGGTGTTTGTCCATGATGTCAGGTTCTGCCATATTTGTAAATGTTGCGATACGTAGACTAGGAACAATGTATTCCATTGGCATAATGGCCTCTTTTCCATATACCATCCGAAAGGGGGTCCTTCCTGTTAGCTTTTTGCAGGTCGTCCGATAGGCCCAAAGAACAGAGGGGACAAATACATCCCAATCACTGTGATCGGCATTGCAGACCTTGGTTAATGACTGCTCTAAGATTTTGTTGAAAGCCTCGACCGCCCCGTTTTCCTATGGATGATATGGTGTACTTTTTGCGTGATGTATCCGGAATTCCTCATTCAGGGTGTGCTTTCGACAGGTATCCAACATCAGGCGCAGGTTGGATACATGCTCCTTTACCAAGCCGAATACAGTCTAGTCATCGAAATAAACTTCCAGAAACTTATAGATGAAATCTTTGAATACATAAACTACTACTCTTGAGAAGATAGCAGGTGCATTCTTGAGCCCAAAGGGCATGACCATATACTGAAAGGATCCCCATTCTATTGCGAACGTAGTATTACTGCAATCTTCAGGTGTGATTCGGATCTGGTGGTACTCTAAGAACCCATCGGTGAAGGAATAGGCTTCCTATCTGCCTACGCTATCAAGGATTTCGCCTGAGAAAGGCGTAGGGAAAGGGTCATGTACACAGGCGTCATTTAACTTGCGTAGGTCCATGAAAATTCTTATCTCCCCCTTCGTTTTCTTCTCCTAGACGACCATCGAACTTACCCAATCCGACTGTTCAACCGATTCAATGATACCGACAACAAGCATTTTGTCCAGTTCTTCTTTGCCCTTTTGCTTATATTTAGGGTTCAGTCGGTAAGGCCGTTGCTTTACAGGGCATGCCTCTGGTTTCAGAGTGATGTGCATAACGCCTAGGTCCCCCGTGATGCCTTTGAGCTCAGAAAACTTTGTTGGGAATAAGTCCTGATATTCCATAAGTAGTTCTACAATTTTTCCTACAGTTCCTTCGTCCCAATAGTCCCCAATTTTGGCCAACTTAGGATGTTCTTCCGTCCCGATATTAATTTCGAATAGCTTGAGAGGCTGGGTAACATCAATATTCTGTAGCGGGGGTCTAGTAACTGTACGTTATCCCTTGGATTCTGGGACAGAGACATTCTGAGGATTATCTTCCTCTTCTTCTATCGCCAAGCTCTGGCAGTCGACTATGTCTTGCATCTGTGCTTCCCATGTCAGGACTTCCGGTGCAATGTGATGGCGTGAGTCATTAAATACAAAAGCATCGATGTCTTGCAGAGCTTCGTCGAGCGCCTTCGTCCCCCCAATTAGCCCGAACATTCCTATAAATTCATCTTTTAGTGTTTCCCAGTGGTGGGTGCGCTGATGTAGCTTCGCATCTAAATACCATGTGATGGGGATAGGCCCCAAGGCATGACTAAACAAATGAACCCACTCTTCTGTGGTTCGGTTGGACCATTTGTCCATCCAGGTGAGTAGATGCTTGTGGGGATCTCCTAGTCCAAGGAACGTCTTGGTGCATACGTCAGCCTGGGGTATGAACCGCAGGATCATCATATCCCGACATGCCTCCCAATCCTGGAATGCTTCCTTGTGGATGTCCCACCATCGCACAGGTATTCCGCGCATAGCTAGATTAAGATCCCATAGCCTTCACTCCCTCAGAACCGTAGCTTCCAGTGTCCTCAGGAACTCCTTGATGCTACCAGACTCATCAAAATGGGGTAGATCTCTTACCTATGAGGAAATCTAGCAGAAGTCCCTAGTGACTCAAAGACATCGTAGCGCCGAGACATCGTGCAACTGGTTTTTCCAATTCTCCATCTCCTCATTAGAGTCAGAGAAGCATTCAATATTTACCTCCCAACAGAGTACCCTGTCCACTGTGGGATTGATCCAATATTCATTCGGCGCGGTCAATTTGTAAATGTGATCCACTTCTTCTTCACTGCGTACTGGCTCTGTGTAGCGCTCACCTTTCGTAGGATCCAATGGTACTATTACCCTTGTTCCATTATTTTCAAACAGCATGCTTATCGTTTTGAGGTTGATGATACAACCCATATCTATGGCCCAGTCCAGTCCTAAGAGTGCAGGGTATGGGTCTGCATCTTCTGCAATCTGAATTACCTCGAAGTCAGCCTGGACCTTGACCCCAGTGATATCTATCATGATTTTTGATAGTCTCCCCAGAGGTATAATTTTCTGTTGGTTGGCCATATGCATCTGTATGTTGGACCACTCCAATTTGGGTTCTCCCATTAGCTGCCAAGTTTTCTTAGGTAGCACATTTGCATCTAACCCCAAGTCTAAGACAACTTGATCCATTTCATAGTTACCGATTTGGGCAGTTAATCTCATTTCCCTACCGGTGTGTTTCCTATCCCCGCCTAGCTTGTGTACGTCTTGGAATTCTGGAGTTAGGTGGGACTGCACTAGGCATCTATCTATCAATGCCTGAAGGTATTCTTCAGTTCGTTGGTTGCGAAATAGCTTCATACACGCCTGTAGCAATGGTCTCATCTCGCCACCTATCTTAAGGTGCGCAGGTGTCTGCATAGTAGCTTCCCCTGTCTTAGCAAGGTCCTGGTGGACTGCGACAAATGTTTCTTGTCCCATTTTTCAGTTCAGCCCTTCTTGGTTGATAGGTGCTCGTCGGATTAGAGGACTCCTCACATCCTCCTTCTTAGGTCCCCTGGTGGCCATCCCACTGCATGTTACAACATTCGCACTCAGATTTCTGCCTCGTACTTCAGCCTTAACTCTTTGTACATTCTGCATCGGTGTTGGCTGCTTCTCTTGCATGTTTTCTATCAATATTGGAAAATCTTCAATCACATGGTCTAGCTCTCTGCAGTACCTGCAGGACTGTCTTTTAGGGTTTGGAAAATCCCTCGCAAAGTGCCCTGTGTCTCCACAGTTATAGCTGATCAGTTTCCTGCGTCCTCGACCTCCTCTACCCCTAGCTGGGGAGAAACCAAAGTTTGCGGGAGACCTGGGTGACGCAGGGTCTAATTGCACCCTATACAAGGTTCCTCGATCTATCATTAGATCATAAGTTCGATAGTTATGCTCATCATGTCCTACCGACCGGAAGAATCTGCACCATTGTTGCTTCAGTTCCGAGACGTGCACACCTAGCTGAGGGCAATGGCTCGTATCATGTAGCCCTGCTACATGATAGAATTCACACCACAATGCCTATCCACTTGAGCTTGGATGCAATAGGTTGGGTTCTCCGCTTGCTCCTGGATGTAATGGACTAGGTCCTCCTACTTGCATGTAATCTGTCAGTAGTAGGCACTGATCCTTCGCATGTCCAGATGCCTGACATCATATGCACCATAGGTCTGCGCTAGCTCCTTTTCCCCATTCCTTCCGTAGGTTCTGAATCTCCATGTGCATAGCTCTGAGCTGCTCTTGAATTTGTTTTACTCCTACCAAAGTATCTTCTCTAGGTGCAGCTTCTAGTTTCATGGCAGCTTCCAAAGCTTTTTCCTATGATTCGAAGGTTTGGTGGCCCATAGGTATACGCAGGTGAGGTAGCAGCATAGTGATGAACCATTCCGTATGTTTTCTATCATCATACTTAAATCATCCTTCTCTAATTTCTTTCTTTAGTCTTTGATCAACTTCCCATACAGACTCAGTTGTTCCTTGCTTGAAATCTTTCACGTCTGCTACGATCTGAGAGTAGGACTTAGGTTTTCGAAACTGTTGTTTCAGAGCGTCCTTAATATCTTGAATGGATGCGCTTCCGTTTTGAGATATGTATCGCATATACCAATCCAGAGCTCTCTCTTCAAAGGCCAGGGATAGCTGCGCCCTTTTCACAGTATTTATTGCCACACCTTGCACAATCCATATTGAGTCTGCCACAAACCAAAATTGGTCCATGTCCTCATCTCCCACACCTTTGAAGGTAAGTGATTTTAGGTGCGCTGCCATATCTTCTTCTGGCGGGGTTTCAGGCGAGGTTTTACCCTTACGTGGTTCTGAAGGCAGTGTAGCTGGTGGGCTTTGCGCAACTGCTCCTCTCAACGGGCTATAGATAGATCTATCCCCTTCTCGATTTGTTCGATAGTACTTATTGCTCCGCATTTTTCTTTCGTCCAGATTGGAGATCATTCAAACGTACCTACTCTACTTTTCTCCTTAGGCTTCCAACACTTTTCTTGGTATTACCCGATACTCTTCTCAAAATGCTCCCAGTCCCGGCAATGGAACCATTTTTTGGCTCGAGGGGTCCTGACCCAGGTTCAGAGGTTAAGGTTTGCCAACAAACCCCTATACTACTGGCGCTTTCGGCAGTGACCTACTTGCGCAGGTTAAAGTATCACCTGAAGCAGTATGGGTGGGTACTGGAACCAGGTTTCCACACCTTGAGAGAGGATATGTAAGCCAAGCAGAGCTGTGTCCAACTTTATAATGACCAGATCGCATATCCCAAAACCGGATCTATAGATCTCCTTCGCATCCATGTGCGCAAGGTTAACTATACTTGCTGTACTTTAACAAATCATACGCTCTTAAAGCAGTAGTGTAGTATTACAATTATTCTTTTCATAACATAATAGAATAGACCCAAATCGACGGTTTGCACAGTAGAAACACTTATCACAGTTACTTTCACAGCTTGACACAGAATATGCATAACATAACAGCTATCAAAGATTCACATCAATAGTACAAATAGATTCAGTTACTCAAACAACCTTTCTAATTCATTAATCCTTCTAATCCCTCTTACAATACCCAAACCTGACCTACGCGCACAACAAGACTTGGGATCTCTGCGCACACAGCCAACAGGAGTCCTTTCCCCAAAAACCCAAACAGATTTACTAAGCCCCAATTTGCATTAAGATCTCAACGTCTTCTTGCCTTATAATTAAAAATGTCCCTCTATTTATAACAATCTAGCCTAATATTTCCTATGGTCGGCAAACTGTGGTTTGCGGACTCGAGGTCTACCCTTTGACCTGTTACAATGCTTTTAGGGCTTTGACCCAACCCAAAACCCCTGCGCTAGACTAATTATACTAAAAAATATACAAAATCAGACCAGTTTCGCAGCTTGTAGGAGACCCTATTCCAAAATTACCTTTAAGGGTGTGGGAGATGAAGACATGGATCAGTTTTGGTTTGTCGCAGAATTGGTATAGACTGCGCAAAATATAGCTAGTGATGTGGTGAGGAGGGCACAGTTGTCCCTTGGCTTCAAAGGAAGAGCTTTGGATTGGTACATGGGATATATCGGCCAACATGCGAACGCAACCATTGAAGAGATTAAGAATTCCTTGAAACAGCAGTTCAAGAAGCCTAAGTCCTACTCTCAAATAGTGATTGATCTAAAGGATTTCAAGCAAGGGCCTTCTAAGTCTGTGTGGGAGGCCGATCAGTGACTGAAGAAGGTGATCAAAGAAGGAGGATTTCAGTATGATGACAGACAGCACACAGAATGGTTCATTGCTATGTTGCTGCCTCACCTGCGCGTAGCTATGGGTCACCAAATTTTCGAATCGCAGGAAAAAGCCATGGAGGTTGCTATGAAGTTAGAAGCTGCACCTAGAGATGATACCCAACTGGGCATCCAAAAAATCCAAGGACAGATGGAGGTGATGCACATGGAGATCCAGAATCTACGAAAGGAGCGAGGAGAAGAGGTTAGCCCTAAAATATGGTGCATACAATGCAGGACAAATGGTCACACCAAGGATAACTGCCCTCTGTTAGCAGACTATATGCAGGTTGGGGGACCTAGTCCACTACACCCTAGGGAAGTTATAGGATCAAGTGGGCCAGTGCTATGGTGCGATGATTGTCGCATTGCGAGACTGCACAACACAAACCACTTCCCCTGCCTTGCTTCATATGGCCCAGAAGTAAAGCAACAATGGTGCAGGTTCTACAGGTCAGTAGAAAATGATGAATAGAACTGTCGGACGTATGATTTAATGATCGATCGAGGGAACCTATATAGGGTACAGTTAGATCCATCCTCACCAAGATCCCTCTCAAGCACAGGTGGCTCCCTAGCCAGGGGCAGGGGAGGCAGAAGAGGTGGAAGTGCAGGTAGGGGACGAGGGAAAATAATCTGTTATAACTATGGAGAAGTAGGAAACTTTTCGAGGGAATTTCCAAACCTTGCAAGGCAGTCCTATCGGTATTGTAGACAACTAGAAAATGCAATTTAAGACTATCCAATCTTGCTAGCAAAGATGTAGGAGAAGCAACCGACACCTACGCAGAATGTGCAAAGGGTTAAGGCTGAATTGCGAGACAAAGATCCAAGTGTAAATTTCGTAACACGCAGTGGGATGACCACCGGGGAGCCTGGGGAGAAGACTGTGACCGAACCTCTGATCTGAAAAGTAGTTATCAAGCAAGAAGGTTTGGATCTAAAAAAGGAAAAAGAAATTTTTGTCGTAGCTCACAAAGACTTTGCTAAGGTAGAGGCATCTACTTCGTAGCCGCCGGGAGACCTCAAGGCAGATGAGGAGGTAAAACCCTTTTTACAGGCATGTATGAAGCTGTTGCGCAACCCAAAGGCTATCGAAAATATTCAGGCATTAATAGATAGCTACGCAGCATGACCTAGCCCCCTTTTGGAAACCAAGGATGTACACAAACTATATAGATATAAGAAACGCACTGGTAGGGAGATGCGGTTTACTGCGCAGATCGGTGATTATGAGATGGATCAGGTTATTTTGGACCTAGGGTTAGATGCGAATGTATTACCTAAACAGACTTGGAAACGAATGGGGGAACCTAAGCTTGAATGGTCCACTATCCAGCTACGTATGGCCAATCAATAGAAGATTATACCATTGGGGAGACTGCCAAAGATTATGGTAGATATCGCAGGGGTCAAGGTTCGGGATGATTTTGAAGTAATTTAGATTGTAGAAGATGCATACCCCTACCCTATGCTCCTAGGCTTGGATTGGTCCATCGATATGGGAGGCATCATTAACCTAAAGAAGAGAATCATGGTATTTGAAAATAACGGTACAAGGGTGATAGTACCATTAGATCCTGCGGAGGGCGAACGATACACAAATCCAGTGCGCGATGAAGAGAATGTGGATCACATCTATAAGTTGACTGCATGGGATGAATATTGGATCAACCCCACGGTGGATGGAGTACTCTGCTGGGAAAAGGACAGTGAATGCTTCTCCGACTCTGATGGGGAGATAGATAATTGGAAAAACCGGTTACATGATGTCTCTGCACTGCGATGTCTTCGGGTCACAAAGGACTTCCATTGCATTTCCTCAGAGGTAAGAGACCTACCTTATTTTTATGGTTCCGGTAATATTAAGGAATTTTTACGAGCATTCGACGCTGAGGTTCCAAGGGAACGAAGGATATGGGCCCTTAAGCTAGCCATGCGTGGAACACCTACGCGATGGTGGGAGACGCATAAGGAGGCATTCCAAGATTGGGAACAGTGTTGGGATATGATGATCCTACGATTTGAGGCCCCAACTGACGTATGAGTCAATACGCTCCTTGGGCTAGACGACCCACGCGAATATTTGTTCGCTTGGATAGAACAGTGGTGTGACAGGACTACCAAAGAGTGGGTTCATCTATTTATTCATGCCCTGGGACCACTTCCCACTGCATGGTACTTAGATGCGGAGATACATCAGCGCACCTGCCACTGGGAGACTTTGAAGGATGAATTTTTGGGAACATTTGGGTTAGTAGGTGGGACAGAGGCGCATGACGCATCTCTGCAGGACATTAACGATGTAGCATGGGGTGAATCACACCTGTATATCGCACCTGAAGTGCCCACATGGGAAACGCGGGTACCAAGCATGGTCAACTACCGTAGACTAGCCCCAGAAGAAGGTAAGGATGATCCACAAGCTGTTTCAGACTCAGAATTGGATGGGATGCGCATAGTTACCAGATCGCTCAGGCTGTGAATGGGTAGCATTGAGATGCACCCCACATTGGCTAAGATTGGGGATGCAGATACAGGAGGCAGAGTTATCATATATCTAGAAAATCCTACAACAAGGGAACATGTGCGTTCAATTCTCGGCCATGTAGGTTATTACAAAAAGTTCATTCGGTGGTATGCACTAATCACAAAACCTCTCAAGGACTTGCTTACGAAGGAGGTCCGGTTCTATTGGGATGACACATGTCAGGCAAACATGTCTTGGGTTTAGAAGTACCTAGGGATCAAGCCTATGTTGGGGGAGGATTTGCAGGAGGCGCAGGTGTTTAACCCAAGCGCAGCAGGTATGCCGAGCGCACGGGAGGTGAGAAAACTAGCCGTTGGCACAATAACATCTGGTAAAAAGAAAAATTTACTGTTGAAAGGAGCGGCCTGCTAGAATTTAATGGGGAAAATCTTGGGGATTTTTTACCGTTTACTTGATGGTAAGTTCCAGGTGAAGTTGACCCTACCATTGGATGACCGCAGACAAGGGTTCTGTCTCACTTGCATAACTTGTACTTCTCGACTTTGTCTCGAGCGAACTTGAGCTGTAAGATTTTTCGGGTCTGCACTATCCCTTTCATGTCTGATCAACCTACTCCTTCTGACAGTATCCACCCAGATTTGGGATTCATTTTCCATGCTAGGATGACAGCCACTAACCCTGCTTAACCCTTGGAACCTACAGACCCAACAATGGAGGAAGTAATGGAAATTGGGTCTAAGGATGAAGAAGTGCTCTTGACACCGGCCACAAGGAAGGGAAAAGGGCAAGCACAGGACTCAGGGAAGCCCTTGAAGCTGTGAAATGGGCTACGGGGAAGCCTAGGACTTCCCCAAGGCATGCCTAGTCCCCACGAGCAACTCCTCAAACTTAGGTTGCACAGGAGGAAGCCTAGCCCACCAATCCGATCAACTGGTTACCTCCCTTCATCTGACCACGCAAGCCCCCGACACGCACACCAAAAAACCTCGACGACCTGATTACCTATCTGCAGATGCCACTAACCCGAGGAGAGGTCCCTATCCTTAGCAACCCTTACGGAAGGCTCCATGAGGTCAAATTCGATGATCACGACTTGGTGAATTATGAAGCCTTCCCTGAGCTGGCCCCTGCATTGTACTTCAACACGATTTATGCGAATGATGGGGTCACAGTTGTTCCTCAGCGCTCGATATGTGGATTGGCTAGATCTGGGCTCTTGAACCTACCATGGATGCCCGACTTTGGCCATTACAATGTCACGGATTGGCTGGCCGGATAGTTGCTCGCCGTAATTCATGATGGCTGCCTATCGATTCAGGACAGAGTCCCCATTGACACTGCGTTGGTTCATAGAATTATGGGCCTTCCCATGAATGGGTTGCACCCTCTGGAGCGTGTGGGTAAGAAATATGAGGGGGAAACCACTGAATATGTGCGTCAGACCTACCAGGTGGAAAGGAACACGCGGGGCTTCGTCATCAAATCTATCAGTGACCCTACTACGCAGATGGGTACCATGTTATTAGCATGCAAGCTAATGCAAAAGTGCCAGGTCACAACTGTCCCTGCTTATGTCATTTGGTTAGCAGGTGACTGTGCGAAGGGGGTCTGACTCAATTAGGCCCAATACTTATGTGATGAGTTCTTGACCAACGTCCGCGAATCTCAAGAGTAGGGAAAATCCTTCTTCTATTCCTAGTTATTGTTCCTTATAGCCCTAGTAGCCTGGGAGGCCCCTGCAGAGTCGGTCATCCCCAGGCTGACCCTATATATGTGCAAAGGGGCTTGGTATGCCCATTTGTGGGATTCCAAGGACGTGCATCACATAGAGGATAACCAAGTCTTCTGGGTCCTCTTCCAGAGTAGTGTGGCAGCAGCCATCAATTCTCGACCTCAGTTTTCCCCAATAGTATATAACAGATACAAAAGTGTTACAACATTCCAGGTTACCATGCACAACATTCAGATCCTTGGCCATAAGGGTAAAACATGGACGTCACTTCCTTATATGGTAGTAGACGAGGAAATTGACAATGTGATTGCGCTATGGCCTCCTGCCTGGAAGATAGGCTTCAAAACCAGCACAAGGGGCACTGCAAGTACTAGCACGACACAAGTGCTCCCACCTGTTATCATCAAGGATACTGGAGGCCCAAGTAAGAGTACTGGGAAGGAATCTAGCGTAGCTGCGAAAGTAGACACGTAGCTAGAGCAGACCACCAAGAAGGACACCGAGGTCGAAACCCAGGTCGATTCACAGCCAGATCTGGGCACAGAGGAAGTAAACATCGGAGGTATGACCTCCCCTAGGGTATAAAGCGAATAGGTGAGCCTGTCAAGGGGCCCCGAAAGAAGCAGCGCACCCAGCAGAAGGAACGAGATGAGACGGTTACATTGACTGAGGAAGATCTCTAACAAATTGCAGATGCAGTCACACTAGCCACAGAACACAAATGGGTAGCTTTAGAGGAACAACAGAAGGCTACGATCAACACCATCTAGGCCGAGCTTTGCACCCTACAGTTAAATATAGACACGCTACAGACCAGCATGGTTCAGGGACGAACTCCCTTGACATATAGCAGTATAGCGCTCGTTACAGAGGAAAGTCGTCTCTATTCTTTACCTAGTGCCGCCCTTGTGATTAGTCCGCCTGACCAGGGAATACAACTCCAAGCAGGTGTATGGGTGCAGTCGAATCTAGCCAAGCTTCCCCACAAAGCATTGCAGAGTCTCCACATCACTGTGTTTTAGGAGATTCACCATTGGGACCAGCAAGTACACCAACAACTCGGTGTGGCTGAGCAGAACATCGCACAGAAAAACGCGGAAGTTCTCCTCGCTGTCGCGCAACAAGTGGAGCTCGAAACCTTGATCCAATAGCTTTACACAGAGTTTACAGAAGAGATCCCAGCCGCAGCCACCCGTCAGGTTAAAGTTGAAGGATTGGTTACAACGTTGAAGGCTTCCAGGATGGAAATGCAGGTCATTAAGATGGAGCTAGAGAACCAAATCACTAACTTACATGCCAAATTGCAGCCCGAAACACCTCCGGAGATACAAGCCCAGTGCGCTGCGTTGGTGACTGCGGCTACAAACACCATTACAAGGTAGAATGCTCAAGGCACCCAGTTACTAGAGACAACCATGTAGTTATGGACCAAGGTCCAGCGCGATCCGATCCTCTGGAAAATAAATCAGGATTTGTGGCACAAGGAGGAAGCTTTCGAGCAGATTGAGGCTACATTACCCACCTTGGTTCCTTCACATCGTTTGGCACGATTGAGGACCAACAAAACCCTCCAAGATGAGATTGAGGAGCTCTGGCATAAGAAGCACGTCATCGGAGAACGCTTGAAGGCTTGGGCTGCTGCAGCCCTCCAGCTCTCATAGGATGTTGATGTTGTTGTTAAGTATCTAAATCAGACACTGGAGAGTGTCATCGCTACGACAAAAGGACTGACATCATAGAAGTTCATGGATATTGCGCAGAGCGCTGCTGCTCAGAGTCAAGAAGTGCTGCCCCTGCTGGTCGCAATCGTCAATGAACTGCACGCGCAGGTGGAGACCCCACAACCACAGTGACTCAGGACAAGTCACAAGATTGTGTTGGGGGACTGTTGGAACAGGGTCCTCCAAAGGCTGCAAATTAGGACAGTTTTGCGTATTTTTGTATATTTTTGGCATATTTTAGTCTAGCGTAGGGGTCTTGGGGTGGGTCAAAGCCCCGATAGCATTGTAATGGGTCAAAGGGTAGACCTTGAGTCTGCAAACCACAGTTCTCAGACCACTAAGAAATATTAGGCCAGATTGTTATAAATAGAAGGAAATTTTGAGTCAATAGGTAGGCATGAATCAAGATTGGTGTGAAGTATGAATTAGTAGATCTGTTTGGGTTATTGGGGGAAAGGACTCCTGCTGGCTGTGTGCACAAAGATCCTTAGTCCTGCTGTGCGCAGACCTTGCTATTGTGTGCACGAAGATCCTTAGTCCTGCTGTGCACAGACCCTGCTGTTGTGTGCACAGGTTGGGTTTTGGGTATTGTAAAAGGATGTGAAGGATTAATGAAAGCGGAAGGTTGTTAGAATATCTGAATCTATTAATGTGAATCTATGATATCTGCTATGTTATGCATGGTTCTGTGTTAAGCTACGAAAGTAACTGTGTTATTTTCTTATGTTGCGTTGACATCTGATCTGGATATGTCTGTTATACTTTATGTAATAATATCTGTGATAGTTGCGTTATTGTTCTATGAATTTATGATCTGTTGATTACTGTGATTATAATTGGTATCACACACGTGGGTGCGAAGGGATCTATAGATCTGGGTTCTATGATATATGATCTGATAATTGTGAAGTCGAACGTAGTTGTGCTTGACTTACCTACCCTCTCCCAGGGTGTGGAAACCTAGTTCCAGCACCCTCCTATACTACTTCGGGTGATACTTTGGCCTGTGCAAGCAGGTCACTACCGAAAGGGCCAATAGTATAGGGGTTTGTTGGAAAACCTTAACCTCTGAACCTAGGTCAGGACCTCTTGAGCCAATAACAACTTAGAAATCAAATTCACAAATACTAATGATTTCTTGGACTTGGCAGATAGAAATTCAAGATCAAATTCCTGCAAAATAACAATGCATCAATTGCATTTTCCCCCAATCACTCGCCTACTGAGAACAAATTGAAATGGATTAACTGTTGCCAAACCGTATGTTTTGTGAAGGAGAATATAATGTCAGAGTAGTTGAATAACGTGAACAACTACCAAAGCAAGTTTATATATCGGAGAATACCAGAGTTGAGGACCTACCAAGCCTCGACTAAGGCAGTATATAACATGCTCAGAAAGAGCATCCTCTTCCAGATCCAGAACCATACCAATGGTAGATTCTGTTGTAGTGAGATACAAGAGGAAATCCCTACTATAATCGAGTGGACTTAGTAAAGGAGCAGAGGTCAGTGATTTTTTCAAAGCATTAAATGAAAGTTGATCAAAGTCATCCCAAAAGAATGGAACTCCTTTCTTTAACAACCTCATAAATCCCTTTGTAATCTCAACATCATTTACGATGAATATCCGCAGACAATTAGCTTTTCCTTGCAGACTTTGAAGTTGATGAATCGAAGACGGGGGAGGCAACTGAAGTATTGCCTCAACCTTGAAGTGATCTACCCTAATCCCTTCCATAGACACGATGAATCCCAACAACCGGCCAGATGTGACAATGTAAACACACTTATTAGAGTTCAACCGAAATTTGTAATATTGACATCGTTAAAAAACTTGACGGAGGTGAGAAGGATGATCATTTCTCTTGTGAGAATGAGAAGCTAAATCATCCAAATATGCCTCGATAATATGTTTGATGTCGTGGAAGGCGTAAGACATGGCCCACTGAAAGGTATCTCCAACATTTTTAATGCTGAAAGGCATATTTTTGTAAGCAAAGGTACCCAGGGACAAATAAACACAGTCTTATGCTGATCTTCAGGACGGATAGTGATTTTATTATATCCCGAGAAACCATCCATGAAGGAGAAAATCTCATTCCCCGCACACTCATTGATGATCTGATTTATAAATGGTGTGGGGTAATTATCTTTAGGACATGCCTTATTTAGGTCCCTGAAATCGGTGCAAACTCAGATCATTCCTTGTTTCTTGTCCACAGGAATTGGATTTGAAACCCACTTAGTTAATGGAACGGGGTAAATGAAACCTACCGTAAGCAGCTTCCCCACCTCAACTTTGATAGTTGCTGCCTTCCTAGGGTTGACCGGATGAAGCTTCTGGCTGATAAGCTTAGCGTTTTCGTATGTCTTGATCTCAAGCTGGAAATTGGATGGATCAATACTAGGCATTTCCTCATAAGACCAAGCAAACACATCCCGAAATTATTGAAATAGATCAGTGTAACTCTGAATTTCTTCAGGGGAACACTCAACTCTAATGAAGACATTCTCTATAATGTTTGGATCTCTGGAGATGTTCACTAGGGTAGTAGCAGAAATAACAACCATGTTCCCTTCAAAAAATACCTGTGCTGGTGCTAAAGGGTATAGGACTGGGTGAACAAGACCAGAACACTGAAGGCTAGGGAAACTTGATTCAAATTCTCGCAAGTCTTGCAGAAAGTAAGACCGATGATCCAACTCATCCCATGGTCTCTCTACACCAGTCATTGCTTCGAGGATGGCCTCTTCATATGGAAGAGTGGTATCAAGGCAATCCTGAGCAGAAGATGAACTATGAGTCTAAGTTGGAGCCACATCTCCATCCAATTCCTTCAGTGAAAGAGAAAATAGAATGGAATCTACAGAGTCAACAATAGATATATAATAAATCTCAGCTGCAGACATAAGAAATGTCATTCCACCCACTTGACCTTCTAGTAATGTGGAGGTAGGAAAAGGTAAGGTCCAAGGGTTCGAAAAATAATGAGTTCGAAATAACTCTCTCTGAGTAGGAACTCTGGAGGCTGAAATAGCATTGATATGAACTGAAGGAGGCAGAAGATCAAAAGTACCCATCAAGGATGTATACATTTCAACCCCTAGATTCTCAGCAGGTTGCCTGGTATCCTTCAACAAGGGAACGGTTGAGTCAAAAGATGCATTCAGATCTACTGGAGAACAATCCAGTTGATCAACTGTCAAAATTCTCCCTTCCTGAGGGAAACATACAATAAAAAATAATGAGGATGCAATAGCATCCATCTCATGATCCAGTTTCGCCCCAACAAAAGGTTATAATCTAAGCTTGCATCAACTATCTCAACTTCGATATTGATAGTTTTACCCCCAACACAGATGCATAAGGCTTGAATGATACCATGTGGCCTGTGAGAATGACCATCAAACGCAGTTAGAAGAGTGGTTGCAGGGACAACTGAGGGAGATCCAATAGCCTTCCAGCATGCAAGAGACATTACACACGTGGAAGCGCCCTCATCAACAACCATTCAAAAAATATTAAATTTCCAATATGTTGACCTGATATGGAAAGCCATATGATGAGGAGGTATTTTTTTTAAATTCAACATGTCAAATGTGATAATCAGATAATTCTTCGGATTGACAGACCCAATGGCAATGAGAAATGCACTCCTTTGTGCAAGAGATGACTGGAGTACCTCTAACGTAGACATGGCACAAGGATTTTGAGTTATATCTTCTACAATCGAGTAGTTATCAGCAACCTTGGCATTAGGATTAATCGTCATACACTTTGTAGACCCTTTTGACATCTGAGGTATAGGCTGAACTGTAGGCCTCTCTATATGGAGTGGCTCAGCACTAATAGGAGCACCCTTAGCTTTCGAAGAATCAACTTCACCATAATCATGAGATATTGTAGCGATATCTGCGTGAGCACTCATCATGTATATGTTTGATGGATTTTCCCCTTTCCGGTTGCCCATAGAGGGAGCCCCAATATTTGCATTTGCGCCAGCAAGTAATTACTACCCTTGGGGAAAAGGGTTTGTCAGCACAGCCTGGGAACTCGAAGAACCGTTTTGAGCTAACAAGTGCTGCGCATCTTGAATTTTAGGGCAGAGGTGCATAAGATGTTCTCCAGTGCACAACTTGCATGGAAACTTGAATTTATTTTTATTATCCTTCTTACCCTCTCCAACATGATCATTGTATTTTTTCGCATTCCCCTTCCCATCCTTGTCCTTTTTCTTGTCATTTCGTCCCTTCTTCTTCCCATCGGATTGTTGATTTCCTTTCGGGTTAGAAGTTTGAATAGCATTAATTGCCAAGGGTTTAGAAGGAGTTGACACTGAAGGCACAGCTTGATCAGAAGGAGTAAATTGTATAGACAACTGCTGCAATTGATTTAGCATGTTAGACGTACCGCTATCGATCGAATCGATAAGCCCGTCACCATAAGGACCAGGTTTAGTTTTGGCTAAATCTAACTTGGAGTGAGGAGCATATGGAAATTTTTTATTAAGGACTCCAGACTAAGAATAAATTAGTTCTAACTGCTGAGCCCTAAAAATAGCCTACTCTTTAGAAAATACCCCTGAAAGGGATACATCCTTTGAGATTTATGGTTGTAAAGATTTCAAAAACCATTCAAGAAGGAATTCATTCGGGATTTGGGCTTTAATGAGCCTCTTCCTTCTTCGCCATTCTTCAATATGATCATAAATGTGAGTTTCTTTGTCTTGCTGAAAATTGGCCAGGAGGTCAGTCCTGGCATCATAAGGGACAGGTAACTGAAAAATGGTTTAAGAAAATTGTAGCCAACTCTCCAAAAGTAGAAATGCCCCCAGTCAGATCGATGTACCATTTGGCTAAATTTCCATTTAAGGTTCGTTGAAATAATATCAACCTAATCGAATAGTCGATAAGGGATTTTGATGAACACCATAAATCTAAAGTGTTGACATGATCTGCCAGATCCTCACCAGTCTTCCCTTCTGCTATAGGGTAAAGTGCTTGGGTTGTTGGTTATCATATATCCCTCTCAGGGCTTTCTGGTGCCTGAGACAGACAATAAGATTAGTTTTACAGTTCACAAAGATGGCATATACATGTTCATATTAACTTAAAACAACTTGATGGAATGCGATAGAAAATTACCTCCTTGACGATATCGGAGTCCCTTGGAGAACACTAGGCAGCGAAGCAAGAGTCTTTATTCACCGGCTCCAAATCTTAGTCCTGCAATCAAACAAAGCACTCGTGTAATTTATAACACAACATATATCCTATCAATTAAGCTAATATATAATGAACATCTAAATTATACCCATCTGAGCCATTCATATCATGTTGTGTAAATATTCAAACAATAATGACAATATTAAGCATCGAATGGACAAAACAAATACAGTTCTATTGATTTTGAAAGAAGGAGGATTACAACCGTCAGTCGTACCAAGCCCTCCTCAGCCTCCCAATCTCTTTATCTCTTAAGTAGTGAATTCTTAGTCAACAAGCTCCCTAGGAACCTCTTTGACTCTTGGCCTTCACACTATAACACTATCCTCTACTTCACAAGTATTCGGAACATTAACAATTCTTCGACCTTCAACTAAGAGCCTTCAGCTCCTTTTTATAGGAGAGGGATACAGCCATTGTTGCCTTTCTCTTTCCATTAGTTTGGTATAGAAAAAACTAAGATGTTTCTTTAATCTCTATGCTTTTGCCTCCTTGGGAGTTCAATATTTTATGGCAGTGACCAATAATGAATTGGTGCTTTGCAGTTTCCTTTGTGGACTGACTCTCTTGTGAGGGAAAGTCGGAGATTCAAATCATTCTCCGCGCATTTTTCCCATTTCAAACTCAAAACACGGGTAACGCTGCCCTCTAGTGTAAACAGAGAGTTTCCCTAGCCACTAACGTGGCACATTTACTGGTCTCATGCATTACAACGCTCCTGATTTGTTATAGAAAGGCGTTACCTTGGCAAAAATAGGTTTAATTTAGGTCTTTGTATTCCTTCCATATTTGTCTTCTCCTCTGAGTTGATGAGGAGGTATTTTGACCTGTAACAGATGCCCCCTAAAGTTTGAGGTCAGAGACGAAGACGATGGCTGAAATACTTTATACTTTGTGTAGAGATAAAGATTTGAAAGACTGAGGAGAACCTAAAACAACAACATATGTCAGAAAATATAGTATCTGCCTTGAGTCGGGCATTCCCATGCTCAGTAGCTTAAACAACATGATTTCTCTATAATAGAGATATGAAGAATCTGTCCACCGATAAGCACAATGTGGAAGTGTCTGTCATAACAGGATCAGGCCGAAGAAGCTGTCTCCATAAAAAATATCGCAACTTGGGGAAGGAAACACAACTTTAATGATGTAGCCTTTGCCCCAAGGTCTTGACTGCCGATTCACTTAAACTGCATATTTCTCAACATGTGAATGAAGGAGTTGTCATCGAACATGTGAGAAATTGTGTGATTACTAGTCGATAATGAAAATTGTTAATAGATGAGAAGGCGGCCACCGATAATGATGATGGTCCCTAAGATGCACAGTACAATCTAGCGAGTGTGAAAAATGAGTTGAATTCGAACACTCGTAGAATCATTCGACCAGGAGCCAATGATGAAGACCCTTGATCAAACACAAGACTACCTGCCACTGATGTCTGCAAGTATCCGGGTACTGATGGGTTTCTGGATCAACTTCCTAGATAATATGTTGAAGTCGATAGGAAGAGATCTGTTGAAAGGTAGGCACTGAGGTGTCCTACATCAGTCAACACGAAACAGAAAAAAACTGATGTTGTTTATGATTTGAGATAATGAAGAGGAAATGGGGATGTCGGACGGAAAATAATTTATGGCATAATGAGCGGTTTGGTTGATAACAGGAGCAGTAGATAGCGAGATCTGCTTGAACAATAGAAGGCACTCTAGCAGGGTACTAGGCAGCTGAAGCTTGATTAACACCAAAGAGTGTGTTAGGATTTTACCGGTGCAGGGACACTAGTAGATGAAGGCTAATACTCATAGATGGTAGGGTTCAGCTAACTGCGAAAGAGTTTTCTAGGAAGTACCATGTTAAAGAATTTTGCTGCCAAATCGACCTTTTCTGAAATGTAACAGAGGTAGTATCCATTTTGTCCAAATTTTTCCCCGTTTGATTAAGTTTAACGAGTCCAGACGAGTAAACTCGGTGAATTTTTCATGTTTAGAGAGTCTGAAAGATATCATAAAAGACAACTCCGTGCCCCTTCTGATTAGGTTTAACGAGTCCAGATGGGTAAACTCAGTGAATTTTTCATGTTTAGAGAGTCTGAAAAATGTCTGAAAAGACAACTCTGCGCTCCGTCTGATTAGGTTTAACGAGTCCAGACGAGAAAACTTGGTGAATTTTTCATTTTTAGAGAGTCTGAAAAATATCATAAAAGACAACTCCATTGGGGTATCTTTGTCATGTCTTGATAACCGGGCACGACAAAGGGATAATAGTAAGCCCGAAACAGTTCATTTTCCGTGAGTTAGTCCATTGAAGCCGGAAAAGTGAGAAATCTATGTTCGATGGACGTCTACCTCATTTTGTTATGAGTACAAGGAGACAGAGTAAACTCAATACTCTTTGTGAAATTTTAATGAGTCCAACAAAGAAAAACTCGGTGCCCTCTGTGAAATTTTAACGAGTCACGCGGAGAAAACTCGGTTACTTTTTCGGTTTAAAGAGCTTTTGAAAAAGAGGAAAAGGATGGCTCCTTGCTCTCTGTCGTGGTAGTTTAATGAGCCTGAGAAATTCAACTTGGGGTTTTTTCAGTTTTATGAGCGAGAAAAAGGTTCCTAAAAAGAATTCTCAGTGCATCTTCATAGTTTTAACGAGTTTGAAGAAGAAAACTCTAGGTTTTTCGGATTAACGAGCAAGAAAAAGACCATACAAAAGGAACGCTCGATCTCAACTTCATATAAGTTTAACAAGTCCGAAGAAGGGAACTCGAGGTTTTTCAGATTAACGAGCAAGAAAAATACCTTAAAAAGAACGCTCGAAGATTCTTCGTGTAAGTTTAACGAGCCCGAAGAAGAGGACTCGAGGTTTTTCGGATTAACGAGCAAGAAAAATACCATAAAAAGAATGCTCGGAATTTCTTGATCTCTTTCTCGTCAATAGAAGGATCTATGTCAGGAATTTTCTTATGAGACCAAGCAAACACATCGCGAAATTCTTTGAAAATGGATGTGAAGCGCGCAATTTCCTCAGGATTGCAAGCTTCTCCAATCTGAATATTTTCCACGATACCCGTTCTGATCGAGATATCAATGAGCATTGTCTTAGAAAGATTACCCATGTTCCCTTCTGAATCGATAGTTTGAACAGTCGTATAAGCAGAGGGAACCATCTCAGGTTGGTCAAAGGATGGGATTTCAGTTTTTATCGCCTCCGAGTCAATCATCGAAGCGCGATGATGAAACTCTCCCCAAGGTCGTTCTTCTAGAGACATGATCTCTCGAATAGCTTTGTCTGTAGGCAAGACTTCATTGAGGAGATCCTTAGAGAGAACTGTTATGGGTGGGAGGTTTGTGTCGTTTCTTGAAACCATAGCAGTGGAGGGTTTAGATGTGGTTTGGATGGCTTGGTAAGCCAACTCGGTCGGTGAGAGCGGCATCTGATCTCCATAGGAATCAATGTCTGAAGGTGCTGGAATGATCCATGGGTCGATAGAGCCATCCAAATTGGTGGATATCATTGCAACCGTGTTTGGGATCTGTGGCGGCGGGAGAGGAAAACAACCTAGTAGGGAAGATGCCTTCAGAAGACCGGTACCAATACTGACGTAAGAGTCAGGGAAGCCTCCTATTAGGGGTACAGTGCTACTTGGTAACGTGGCATAATCAGGGGTGCAGAAGGATAGCTGATCCACTGTGACTATTTTTCCATCCAATGGAAATAGGATGAGGCGGAAGACCGAAGACACAATGGCAGTCATGGCATAAGACCAACTACGACCAAGCAATAGATTATAGTATAGATGGCGCTCTACGACTTATACGTCCACGTTTACCGTTTTCCCACTTAGAGTGATGGGAAAGCTAGCAAGGTATCCTTTTGGGAGGAACGTGTGGCCATCGAAAGGTTTTAGGGAATTCGATGGCGGGGTGAGGGTAGGAGAACCTAAATTGAGCTAGCAAGCTTGTGACATAACGCAGGTCGAAGCACCTTCGTCTATGACAGTGTGATGGATTGGTCTCCCTTTCGGCACAAACTGCACTTGGAATGTGAGTTGGTGTGAGAGGCGAGGTTTAGCCTTTTCCATATCAAAGATAGCTAGCATGGAATCCTGGGGGTCTATTCCACCAATGGCCGAAAGAAAGGCTTTCCTTTGTGCTGGATAGGTTTGTAATACTTCGAGAGCAGACATGGCTGACGGTGCCTGCACCAAATCTTCTACAATGTTGTAGTTTTGGGATGCACGTGCAGAGGTGTTATGAGTCATGCGTCGAAGTGTCCCTTTGGGGGGACGAATCACGGGTTCAACGGTAGGCCATTCGATATACAAATCGTTGGGCGGCAGTGAATTTGAACTAGTTCCAGGTTCTTGAGCATCTATGGTAGGATTTCCATAAAGCTTGGCTCGAGTTTGAAGCTCAACACTCTCAATGCCATAAATGGCAGATGGTCCTTCGCCAGAAGGATGCGAACCACCATTGCCCCGTTGATGGGGTTGTGGCGGATTTTCAACCATGTGTTGATGTTGCTGCTGCTGATTAGGGAAAGGATTATGAAGAACGGCAGGTGTTCACCCAGAATCCTTGTTGGAAATAAAATCGGTGCATTCCTGCAGCTGAGGACATTTTTATGTCAAGTGGTCCTCCGCACAGATCTTGCAAGCAAATTTCATGGGTTTATCCTTCCCTTTGTCATTTTTGGCAGCGTTTTTCTGATTAGGGTTATTCTGATTATTTGAATGCTCTTCTGAAGAAGTCTTTTCTTCTTATTTTTCCCACTAGGTTTTTGTGAGGTTTGCACAGAATTCACCTCAGTGGTAGGAAGAGTAGTCGTTTGGTGAGGGGCGATGGCAGCCAAAGATGGCTGGGAGGTTTTCCCCTGAGACTACTTTGTGGCCACACCAGAGATTGTGCCAACAAGACCGTTGGCATGTGCTCCGGTTTTCTAAGTGGCCGGAGGATTTGGGTTACCAGGGGCATGGGGGAGCAGATCGTATAGCGTGCCGGATTGTGAATAGATTAAATCCAAATGTTGGGCACGGCGAATACATTGATCTTCTGTAACCGCACCAGAAAGGCCAATGTCTTTAGAGATGTGGGGTAAAAGAGACTTGCAAAACCAATTGGCTAAGAGATGATCCGGGATTGGCACTTTGACTAGCCTCCTCCTACATCTCCATTCATGAATATGATCGGAGATGTGGGTGGCGGTGTCTTGGCGCAACGATGTTAACAATTTTGTTCCAGTTTCGACTCTAATTGGTAATTGGAAGTTCTTTAGGAACTCCATCGCTAAAGCGCCAAAAGTATTGATGGCGGCGCGTGGCAATTCTATGTACCACTTGGCGGCATTGCCTGTAAGGGCGCGGGGAAAGAGTCGAAGCCAAACACTATCATCCACCATGGAATTAGATATAGACCATAGATGAAAGGTAGTGATGTGTGCGGCTGGGTTGTCCCCTTGTTTCCCATCGAACTTCGGGATGTCAGAAGGAATCTTATGCGGTACAGGAGGCCAAAGTGGGTTGTGATTGATGGGGTCATTAGTTAGTTTATGGATATCGGGGATGTCCAAAGCTGCCAGAAATGGCAATTGTGGATTTGCTCCCGAATCTAACCAAGGCAGTATGGGCTAACTACTTAGACCATAGGGTCCCCCCATAAATGTGTTACCAGGAGGATAAGTGGGACTTTGATAAAAACTTCCGATAGGTGGAGGAGTAGGGAAATACTGTTGTTGTCCATAGGGCATATTGTATTGCGGGGCAAATGGTTGGTTGCCCCCAGTATAAAAGTGCTCTTCCATTCCAGATGGAGGTTGGGGTTGGTTAGTCCAAATGGATGCAATAGAGTTACCTGGAGGCATGCTACTATTTGCATAGTTTGGCAATGGCATAGACCCTACACCTATATTTGCACCACTTAAGGGAAAAGTATTGACAATAGGTTGTCCCATTTGTCCTAAGGATTGCAGGGGAAGCGAAATGTTCCCTGCTACCTGCGTGTTGGAAACACTGCCCCCTGGTATAGTGGCCAAGGGGTTTGAACTCAACAGAGGGTTCCAACAGAAAGGGTTGCTAAAAGGTACCGAAGTAGTCATACTCATGGGAGGAGTTACCGTGGGTCCCAACGTGGCCACGGTAGAAGTAGATGCTGCAGGATTCGGTAAGCTACTAACCGTAGGGTTGGGAGTAGGTATATGCTGACTACTGGGGTTACCCAGTGATGGCATAGAACTGACCATCGGCGGGGAGGATGGTGGCAAACCTGGGATGGTTGCCATTGGCATCGACCCTGTGGATGCTGGTGGTGAAATGGATGTTTGTGCGGCCAAAGACATATCTTGGCGTGGTGGAATCTGAATTATCACAGGCCCCAACAGATCAGTGAGCGGAGGATTGTAATGAGCTACAACCCCTTCAGTGAAAGGGTCCTTCGGAAATTCTGGATGATATGAGGCTACGTGACAATCAAGATTAGTCAGTGGAGACTGATCTTCCGTAGAAGGCACGGGTTCACCAAGGTTCAGTTCTTCCTCAATAGTTAGAGGAGGTAGACCTTGTTTTCGTCTAGACCGACGGCGTGGGTCGGGGGACGCCACGGTGACCTGTTTAATTTTAACAAATTTTAATAAATTTTGATGTATTATAAAGTCTCAGTGACAGTAACCACACACCTTAAAAAGAAAAAAGGACTCTCTAAAATCAATCAGTAAGCAACCAGAATAGGGTGCCTTGTCTGAGTACTATCGTTTGCTGGTGATGAAATCTAGTATCACAATAGTATATAGAGAGGGTTGGTCGAAAGTACAAGTACGGTCACTCTAGAGCTTCGCACGAACCTCAGACGATAGGTGTAAGCACTCTCGTGAAGACGAGTACCCTCCTAAAGACCGAAGACAGAGTGGGTCCGTCTGTTTTAGGTACCAGGACAACCCGTCCCAGTCACCTTGTGTAAGTCCCTAAAAAGTATGGCCACTAAAGATACCTCAAATCACAGACATCATCAGGGGGGTCCATGGTCAAGGATAGTGTGCTATATGGGTAGAATACCTAGATCCTCGATCTAGTTTCGACATCCCCGAAGGGAACCCAAATATATAACACACCCACTGGATGCAGTCGAAGGCGGGCTACCTTCTTGTGCACCCGAGTGTTGTCTTGCGCTGAGCTCCGGTAAAGGAACCGTCCCGATAATATGAGTGCAGTAGGATTTCACTCGTTAATGACTCTAGTTTCAAGTTTTGAGATCTTGGGTAATTTTCTCACTGCTCCTAACCCAAGATCCTAGCCTGAACTACTGTTTGTGTGAGCTCAAAAAAGAGTTGATTGATTTTATTATCGCTTGATGCTTAGTGTACTTGATTATTAGTCTTGCGGAGGGGGAGTGGACGTATGAAATGTAATGAGACTCTGACTCAAGAAAACATGAAAAACATGATCTAAATATTCAATTCGATGAAGAGTATTTCTACAAGGAGAGGTTTCTTTTCAACATCCATGCACTAACATTCAAATAACTCAGTTCAAATTTTAAAGATTCAGACTTCTATCTAGCTCTTCTTAACAGTCTATAAACTGAAAATTTCAGAATTAACTCAGCTAGATGCAGAAAAGCTAAAAAAAAAAAATTATTCTCTAAAAAGTAAATGATTTTGACACTAACTTTTCAAACAAGAGCAAACAAACAGAAATGCCATCTTAGTAAACAAGTGCAGGGATTCAGTCAAGGAGATATATTGATGGCCAAAAAATTCTGCAGCTAAAACACAATCACAGCAGTGAACAACAAGTTTTGGCTAAGTAACGCACTGTCTCTGAGTAAAGTAAGCGTTAATCCAGAGACTAACGCACTGTATTTAAGTAGAGCCAGCATTATAACGCACTGGAGAAACTACAGGTGTAGCGTTATCCAGGGAAAAATTCTTCAGATGGTTGAACAGAAACAGGATTGAACTCTACGAGCTTTTAAAATGTTTACTGGGCATAAGTACTGGTGAGAAGGAATTGTGAACAGAGGGAAGAATAAAGGAGGAAAGAAATAGTCCGGAAACTATGGGGAAAGTCCCCAGCGGAGTTTCCAATTCTGCTATAGGTTAAAGTGCTTGGGTTGTTGGTTATCGTATATCCCTCTCAGGGCTTTCCGGTGCCCGAGGAAAACAGTAAGATTAGTTGTACAGTTCACAAAGATGGCATATACATGTTCATATTAACTTAAAACAACTTGACGAAATGCGATATAAAATTACCTCTTTGACGATATCGGAGTCCCTTGGAGAACACTAGGCAGCGAAGCAAGAGTCTTTCTTCACCGGCTCCAAATCTTAGTCCTAAAATCAAACAAAGCACTCGTGTAATTTCTAACACAACATATATCCTATCAATTAAGCTAATATATAATGAACATCTAAATTATACCCATCTGAGCCATTCATATCATGCTGTGTAAATATTCAAACAATAATGACAATATTAAGCATCGAATGGACAAAACAAATACAGTTCTATTGATTTTGAAAGAAGGAGGATTACAACCGTCGGTCGTACCAAGCCCTCCTCAGCCTCCGAATCTCTCTATCTCTTAAGTAGTGAAGTCTTAGTAAACAAGCTCCCTAGGAACCTCTTTGACTCTTGGCCTTCACACTATAAAACTATCCTCTACTTCACAAGTATTCGGAACATTAACAATCCTTCGGCCTTCAACTAAGAGCCTTCAGCTCCTTTTTATAGGAGAGGGAGAAAGCCATTGTTGCCTTTCTCTTTCCATTAGTTTGGAATAGAAAAAACTAAGATGTTTCTTTAATCTCTATGCTTTTGCTTCCTTGGGAGTTCAATCTTTTTGGCAGTGACCAATAATGAATTGGTGCTTTGCAGTTTCCTTTGTGGACTGACTCTCTTGTGAGGGAAAGTCAAAGATTCAAATCATTCTCCGCGCGTTTTTCCCATTTAAAACTCAAAACACAGGTAACGGTTCCCTCTAGTGTAAACAGAGCGTTTCCCTAACCACTAACGTGGCACGTTTACTAGTCTCATGCATTATAATGCTCTTGATTTGTTATAGAAAGGCATTACCTTGGCAGAAATAGGTTTAATTTAGGTCTTTGTATTCCTTCCATATTTGTCTTCTCCTCTGAGCTGATGAGGAGGTATTGTGACCTGTAACACCTTCAAACTTTTTAATTTCCGAGGGTAGTTTGGTGGGGACCGGAGGCCAACCCGGACTATATCGAATAGGATCGTTATTCAATTTCGACATATCTGGAAAGTTTAACGTTGCCAGAAATGCTAAGCATGGATGAGCCTGGGAATTCCATCCCCCATAGGAAGGATTCCCCACATTTTGAAAAGAATAACCTGGATTTGTTGAGGCACGAGGTTGCCAGATGTTTTTCATAGAAAATTCTAAACCATAGGAAAAACCTTGTGATCTAGCATTTGGATAAGGAGCCCCTCCTAACATAGGGTTACTATATACAGGAACATTCCCTCCAAATGAGGTATTGAATGAAGAAGAAACCCCTTGGTAAGGGTTCTAAACATATGCAGATGGAGAAAAATCCTGAGAAGCACCTGCCAAAGGGGAAGGAACATTTCCTTGCTGACCAGCGAAAAACTAACTCCCTGTAATATTCCAATTTAGGAACAGCTAGCAAGGCATGACTGGAAAACACATTTTCCAGTAATGGCTACTATAGGAATTGAATCCAGGACCTGGATCCCTTAGAACAATGTGTCTAAGTGCTAAATCCAAGAGGATGCTCCAAAGAAATCCTTCTAAGTGGGTTAAACAGATCTCCCACACTTAGATGTCCTCAGGAAGTGCCCGATGAGGGACTGCAATAAATGGAACGACAACATTATTTTATAGCTGTGAACACATGAAGAGATATATAGCCAAAAAATATATGATATAGTATTAAATTTATACAATATGTGGAGGAATCAATCACTCCAGCTAGGCAATGGAAGCCTCAAGGAGACATATATAAGAAAATGAGTAAACATTGCTACATGTGGAAAGCCCTGGCTAAAATAACGCAGTTTATAGGAGTTACTGCAACATAAAAAATGATAATAGGATGATATGAAAATATCAACTCAAATAAATGAGGGGGATCAAGCTCTCAACCCTTGAAAACACTAATACAACAATAATACACAATACTTGGAAGGATTGGCTGCAATACATGTACAAATGGTAAATATGCAAAAATTTCAGAGTTGCTGGGCAGCAGTTGCAACTCAAAAATAACTGGAGTTGGCTGAAGATGATGTGAAATCTGAAATAAACCTCCTCCAATAGATCTCTTAAGTGATAGGCTGATCCTATCCCTGAAGATCTCTTCCTCCAAGATGATGGTGCAACCCCTCACTGCAAGTATGCCCTGAAATAACACAGTATGGAGAATGGACTGCACTGTCTATGATGGGAGATGCTTGGCCTTGATGCCAAGATATGAAAATAAGCTCAGAAGCCTTCCTGAATAACCTTCCCGAGGAATAGAGACTCCCTCCTCTGAAATATGAGACAAGGAATGGTGTTGTGGAACCCCTCCACTGCAACACCCAGCAACACTACGTTATACTTCAGCAGAAATAACACAGTGACTAAATAAGTGGCTTTGGCCTTGAGCCAAGATGTGGAGAAAATGAAGTGCAATCCTTCAAGATGCCTCTCAAGAAGGAGAAGAAATCCTAAACCGGAATCCCTCGTGCTAAGCAGCACCGCAACTCAACTGAACAACCGGAGAATGCAAAGTAGTCTTCCAGACCAAAATCAATATGCTCCAAGATATCGCACTATGGCTGCCTCTTCCTCATTTTATACAAGTGAATGCCTCTTTTCCTTGGATCCCACACATTAGGGTTTATTCCACAAATAATATTCTTCCCTCTCAAACTGTGTTGTCTTCTCATGCAAGCTACACCTCTTAGGCAACATTGTTGACTTGGTCAAACTTGACCTTGTCCTCATGCATTTTCCCCTTTTCACACTGGAAGGTGCAAATTTAAGCTACTCCATTGATCCCTTTCACACTATGAGGGATTATATTCCTACTCATGGGCCTTTTACCCATTTTATTCACCTCCTAAGTGAAATCAACAAAAATTAATATTCCAATTTGTTGCATTCAAATTTTGGAATATTACAGTCCTCCCCTCTCAAAGATTGCTTGTCCTCAAGCAAGTGCAAGGATAGACTGAATTCATTTCTCCTCCTCTCCCTGTAGCATCCATGTGTGATGATCTCCTCCAAGGGAGGTGATGCCATCTCATCAATCAAGTCTCCACATTGCTCCTCCTCAGCATGTAAGTCAGCTATCAAGCCATCATCATGTAAGCAAAGTGATTTCTAGAGGTCCCTTTGAAGAATGGGATCTAAAATGTAATGAGAACTATCTTTCCCGTATGGATCCTCCATCTCCAAGCTATGAGCCATGCAAAATGAGTTACCTTCCAACTAGGCAACCCCTGAAAACTGTTCTCCACCTTTGGCTCCGGCAAAATAGGTGGGATGAAATTCTGCACATGGTAGACAATGTAGCCTACCCCACGCTGTCCATCTCTCCACTTATGATAATTTTAGAGTGTTGGCTGATCATGGGCTGCAATAAGTTTTCCCTTAAGTGGAAAAATGAGGACTAGATCTCCAAAGATCTTTCCTCCAATGCTACAAATCAAGCTGGCCCAAATATCTCCATATATGATG